>JAGFPH010018735.1:0-10118 GCA_018207615.1 Philaenus spumarius
ATCAACTTGCTAAATCAGGTAAGTGCTCCTAACTTGCGAAATTTTCGTACGGGTCAGCTAGTAATATATATTTTACTTCAATTAAACTTATTAAATAATTATAAGTAGTTTATTACATTATAAACTAAATATGGCGCAGTCGGTAAATGAATTAATTACATAAATATTTTTAATAAACTTCAGACTTGCTCGAACGATGGAATTATTAAACTTTCAATTATTAACCTACAAGGTAATATTTTTCAAAATATTCGAATATTCAACAAGAATTTGAAATAGGCTATAATATATTGTTGCAGCAGAAACTTTTGATAAAAATAAGCTGCTCAAGTTGCTAAAAAATTTTTTACGAGCAAAAGCCTGGAAGATTTATAATCATCATTAAAATTTGAGAAAGAAAATGTTAAACATATTTTGAATGTAGTGGAATCATACTATACTTCAAGAAAAAAGGCTGTGATGAACCGTTTGAAAAGTGTTTTATAGATCCGAAAAGCTTTATTTTACCATGTGAATTTGAAAATCAAGAGGCTAAACGTTTAATAGCCTACCTTTTTTAGACATATTGATTAGAGAAGATGGGGATTTGGATAAGGTGGTAAGTTTTTGTAGATCTGTAGAAATGGTAGAAACTAATATAAATCTTCTTTAAAACTATCTTAAGAAAGAAACAAATTTATGTGGTATTCTTTCTGTAGAAAATAAAATTTAATAAATAATAAGTCTAATATGGAAATTATCTTTAATAAAGAGGTTTTATTTCAAAGTTAGATGTAAACATGAATTAGGCCATAGTAAAAAAAAAACGTTTATCAATAAACTAATCATAAACACAATACTTTCGGGAAACAGTGCTCTAAATGCAAGAAAATATAATTCTCTTTGTGGCAATCAATTTAAACAATAATTTGTGCAACATGGAGGTAATGAAAATGATGATTTAAATGTAAATAATTGATATGGTTTATGTAAATGAACTGAGCAATGTAAGTAGTTATAAGCCAAGGCAAAATAAACATTGGTTAAAAAACCGCGAAAGTAAAAATATCTCAAATGTAACTTTTAAAACTGACAATGAAGCAGAAGAAAATAAAATGAATAATAATAATAATTGAATTTATTAATATTAACTTAAATATAACAAAAAATTCAATAAATCCATGACAATAAAATAAAAACCCTTAACCGTACGAAAGTTTGGTATTAAATAGATAGTTGATTACCAAATGCAAACTATTGCATGACCTTAGTCGTCTGCCAGAATAGCGATTGCATTATCTCTAGTCTAATACACAATGCTTATTTACAGTATTTACTTACATACTAAACTTAACCTATAAAATCTAATTAAATATCCATGGCTTTCTTACACAAACTCAGAAAACAAACGCTCCTAACTGTATTAAGATAAATATTTTTTTTAAATAACAGAATGTTAACCTATTAATTGCCTACCAACTATTTATATTTGTGTGTAATAAAGTATTTAGGTTTTTTATAAAATTATTGTTATAAATATGCATTATATTTCTTAGGACTAAATAAATTTACAGACATAGCCCATACAAATAGATTTTATACAAAATTATACATATTACATTTTTTCTTAACTTATTCTAAACAAACAGACAAAAAACTTAACAACTTAAATCTATTTCATAATAAGTATAATTGGTAAGTAAGCACGTAAGCACACCCAGTTCCTCCCCTACCCACGAAGTCCTGATAGTAACAAATAAAATCCCTCCTGATTTAAATAACTAAAATCCCTCACACAACCATCATTAAGAAAAAGCAAACAGACGACAAACCAGGTAAACAAAAACATATGAAGACATAAATATAAATTGTAATTTTATAGTTAGTTGCTATAAAGCACCGATATTTCTTCATAAAACTAATAATTACATTCAGTTATCAAATTATCTCTGATTACCCTCCCAGTTGTAATTTACCAAACGATGCCAGTTTTTTCGTTTAATTACTATATATTACTTCTCACCGTGACAACAAAACGTTACCTAGCCACCTACGCCTTACACTTGCAAGGATAGTGCAATTTCTTATAAAATGCTATAAATTTTCATGTTATAGGCCTACCGAATCGCACAACGAGAACATAAAAGTAGTTCTTTGAGGTTTAACATTTAACATTTGTTGTCCAATTCTAGCTCTTATAACTGTACTTATAAACCCTAGACCGTGGTTATCATATACGAATATTACCTCTGCAGGTAATTCGACAAATTTTCCCAAATGTTAAATTAGGCCCCTAACACTGCCATTAAATTAGAAGCTTTTGGAGGTTTTAAAATAAAAAAAGTATAGGTTCAGTCTATACTAGATTTGGTCGAGTAGTTAAAACCATCCAATAGACTAAATTTATAGAATCAATTATTACTAAGATGAAGATGTTTTGTTAGAATTTTTGTTTTTTTATGTTTTTTTATCATATGTTTTTAACATATGATTTTAAGATTATATATTGTTTTTTTGTCTTTATTTGTATGGAAGATTATACATCCTATATGTTACAGATTGTATTTAAATTAAATTTAATAAGTAATAAGTTTACTATACAGGATGTCCCCGAACTCTCTGGACCCCTTTTGTGGATATGTTCCTGGGATCGAGACAAACATATTTCACAATATAAACACGGGTCTACGGGGCTTATTTTTCGTCTTTCTGTATGTATGTGTTTTTTACAAAATACTTAATATTTTTGAAAGTAGAAAGGATATTGAGCTCAAACTTTGTACACCTACTTGTTGCGTAACCTCTTATTACTGTACTAAAATTAGAACATTATTTTAAATATTTTCAAAATGGCGGCCGTTTATAATTTTTAATGTCAAATACCTCAAAAAATGCTAACTTTACAAAAAAATTACAAGAGACAAAAAAGTTTACTTTTTTTATTAAAAAACACAATGGTTTTTTCATTTTGTCTGTAGCTCAAAGATAACAGAGATATTGACAATATATTGAGATATATTCGGTCTCAATTTGGACAGAATTTTGTGTTTTGGGTCAAATATCACAACAATTACTGCACTTAAGAACTGGGACCTATTTTATTCAATTTATATGCTCATTTTAAGTAAATTAAATTAAATTTTACCCCTAATTAACGTCCTACATATTTCAATAGCGATTCGTTTCTGTGAATAATCTGAAACATGGGTGAAATCTTTCGCCAGCTGTAACTCGCTAACGAAACATTTCCGGACCTATGAATATATGAACTTCTTTCATTATTTTTTGCTAGTAGAATCAGCTCGGAAAGTGCTGGGAACATAATGCAAATAACTGATTGTTTTAGCTCATAATAACTTTAAAATATTTTGTTTCTAGAGTAATTCTGGGTATTGTTGACAACTACCAAGAAATACATTTTTCCTTTTTTTTGTCAATAGATATTATTGACAAAAGCTGTAGCTGTTATCCTTTGAGCTACAGACAAAATAAAAAAAAAACTATTGTGTTTGTAATTACAAAAGTAAACTTTTTTGTCTCTTGTAATTTTTTTGTAAAGTTAGCGGTTTTTGAGATTTTTGACATTTAAAATTATAAACGGCCGCCATTTTGAAAATATTAAAAATAATATTCTAATTTTTCGTACAGCGATAAGAGGTTGCGCAAAAAATAGGTGTACAAAGTTTGAGCTCAATATCCTTTCTACTTTAAAAAATATTAATTATTTTGTAAAAATCACATATAGACAGACAGACGAAAAAATAAGCCCCGTAGACCCATGTTTATACTGTGAAATATGTTTGTCTTGATCCCAGGAACATATCCACAAAAGGGGTCCAGAGAGTTCGGGGACACCCTGTATATTATAAAAAATATAAACATCTATGTAACCTCTAAAATCCTGAAAACAGCAGAAACAAAATAATTTATATATCCTTATCTATATAAACAAAGCAAATAACAGAATCACAAAATCTACGGAACCTTATGCATGCATGAAGTCCTGATATTTAGTAGATAGTTCCTCATTTGGTGTAAGATGCTTGCTACGAAATTATTTTTACCTATTCCTTGCCTGAATACTAAAATTGTGAAAATTTTCAAATTAATCATCTATATTTCTTCAAAACAAAAAAAATTAGGAACTTGAAATTCGGTATATTTGCCTGTTGTGTGTAAGGTTCTACGGTGGGTAAAGTTATTCACAACAATTTAAGTAACCACAAAATTCTAGACAACTAAGAAAGTAAATCAAAGCGACGGACTGTTAATCAGAACTTAATACATTTAAATATTTTTTTCACTATTTCGTTCACAATTGTACAAAGAGGGCAAACATCGGGGGTTGGCGTGAGTAGCACGCATGCTACTCTCACTTATATATTGTATAATGTCCTGATATGTCTCTTTATAGCTTTGATATTGTTAGTGATAACGTTACTGGGCAACAAAATACAGCGAAGATAGAACACGAAGTATGAGGAACTTCACAGGTTGAAGCATATGTTTTGATGTGGTAATATATTTGACGCTATGATTGGAGTGATCTGTCTTGGTGTTGGGATCCATCAACCTTGTCATCAATCAAAATCAACCACCCCTCCACTTCTCTCTCTTTCTCTCTCACACGGGGTTTTACTGAGAATGACATTTCACTAGAAAATTGATGAACATATTCATAACATATTTGTTACGTCAGCGTCAGGACAATGCATGCAAATAAAAGCACCGAGAAACGTTAATTTAATGTTGAATAAATAATGAAATATTATTTTACTATTTGTTCTCATACAGATTTATAATTAAACAGAGACTACTCGGAAAATTATAATTATACATTTTTTGAATATTACAAAGTTTATTCCGCAATTATTATATAGGATAATTTATTAAACTAGGAGAAACCCCTGCGTGCTCGGCACGCCAGCCCCTTTGGAACCTTTTTATAAACATAATCATGTTATGATTTTTTTCCATAGTAAAGGTGTAGGATTAATAATAACCCCAAAGCGTTAGGGTTAATAATGTTAAATGTTCAAATCAAATTATTTCGTATATTTTATAACAGCAGTTATAACAAAGGTTAAAAGAACCACCAAGGCTCAGGTTTACCTACACTTTAATAAAAACATAACCTAAAGTTATAAATACAAATAAGTGCTTCAAAGTTTGAAATTAGATGTTAATGGAAATATTAGAGCAAACAGCTGTATTATCTGTTATATTATTTAAATTGGTTGCTATGCTAATGAATGTAAATACATTCAATATGTGTTTGTTCATCAGTCTAGGCCTAACCTAAGAATGATTTCCGGCTGAATTTACAAATATTGAAATAACAAATGTTTTAATCAAAATGAATTATAGCCTTTATTATTCAGGGATAGTTTACATTTTTATTAGTAAAACATTTTTTCAATCGGTTCATAGTTCCAGAGATTACTTCCTACATACAAACAAACAAAAAACCAAAAAACAAACTTCACCTCTTTAAAGTATTAGTATAGATATGTTTACAAATGTTTACTAATCCCGTTGTAACCTTCTGTACACATAATCATGTTAAGTTTTTTTTTATAATACAGGTGTAGGATTAATAATAACCCCAAAGCTAAGATGGCAAATAATGTTAAATTTTCAAATCAAATTATTTCGTATATTTTATAACAGCAATTATAATAAAGGTTAAAAGAAATAGCAAGGATTAGGTCTACACTAATAAAAACCTATCGTAAAAGTTAGAAACACAAATAATGATTTCAAAGTTTGAAATTAGGTGTTAATGGAAAAATTAGAGCAAACAGATGCTTAGCTGTTGTTTTATTCAATTGGTTGCTACGGTAATGAATGTTGATACTCAAGAAATTGTATGTGTTGGTTCATCAGTCTAGGAAAAACCCTTAGAATTTTTACCGATTAAATTTACAAATATTGAAATAAAAATTTTTTATAAAAAAGAATTATGGCCTATAATGTTACTCAGGAATAGTGAAGCTTTTTATTAGTACTAATATTTTTTCAATCGGTTCCGTAGTTTTAGAGATTACCCCCTACGTACAAACAAACAAGCAAATTTTACCTCTTTATAATATTACTAGTGGGCTCCGCCCCCTGCTCGCTTCGCTCGCTAACCCCACTGTGACTAGCGTCGAAGTAAATGCAAACAGGTTATTTTATATAAATTGATCCTACTATTAAATTCTAATATTTCTTATTTATTTTAATGAGTATGTAACATAGTGGTTTCTTATTTTGAAATTCCTTAATTTATTAAGGGTTTATTCTCAAGCTTTAATAAAATTATAACAATCTACATTTTTACTACATTTTCCCCCCTTAGCAATACGCAACAAAATATCTATGATGCTTTTTGTATGTACGTTGTAAGATATATGTACAAATTTTCAGCTCACTAACTTTAAGGAAAATATAACTATTAATTTGATTTGTTTTAGGGGGTGTTATCACATTTTCACCCCTTAGTAACACCCGACAAAATGCAAATCTAGTTTACTTTTTCTATGTATCTTTTAAGAAATAAATACACAAAACTTCAGCTCTCCTTAAATGTATATTAGGAGATTATGATTAAGGATTAGGATTATTAAGGATCATAATAACACCTAGTATATTATGATTATTTTAGGTGTTGTTTTAACCCTTAAATCAAAATTAATTCTAGCCTATGTTACTCAACGATAGTGTAGCTTTTTATTAGTAAAACTATTTTTTAAATCGGTTCAGTAGTTCTCGAGATTACCCCCTACAATAAACAAATAAACAAACAAATTTTACCTCTTTATAATATCATTAATAATAACCCCACTGCTAAGATGGTAAATAATGTTAAATGTTCAAATCAAATTATTTCATATATTTTATAACAGCAGTTATAATAAAAGTTAAAAGAATCAGCAAGGCTCAGGTCTATACTTTAATAAAAACCTAACCTAAAAGTTAGAAATTTAAATAATTGCTTGAAAGTTTAAAAACAGCTGTTTTATCTGTCATTTTATTCAATTGGTTGCTATGGTAATATATGTAAATACATGTGATGATTCATCAGTATAGGCCTAACCTAAGATTCTTTTCCGACTATAATTTACAAATATTGAAATAAAAAAGGCTTTTATCAAAATAAATTCTAGCCTAGGATAGTGCAGGAGATAGTGCAGTTTTTTATTAGTAAAACTATTTTTTTATTCAGTTTCGTAGTTCCAGAGATTACTTCCTACATACAAACAAATAAACAAACAACCAAAAAACAAACAAATTTTACCTCTTTATAATATTATTAGTATATTAGTATAGATTAGTATATATAGTTTTGCATTTGTAATTCATTAGTGTATTTACTTTGTTTACTGCCAACTGTACCAAGTGTTATGAGTTATAAAATTGAAACAATTTGAAAATTTTCTGGAGAGTTACCTGTCGTTCAATTCTAGAAAGGGATACGTTTTCTATGCAGATAAACAGGTTGCTTCCGAATTGCGTTCCGAAATTTTAGGACATTGCCCTTTGGTTCAGAATGAATATAACTGTCAATGCTAACCGTAATTTTTCTTTCTCACTATACTATAGTATAGAAAAAGTACAGTATAGTGATCGCAAAAAATCGATGCTGAGATTTTTGTGGAAATATCCATTTTGGAGCCCCCTGAGTTCAAAAACGTGGTTTAAAAAAATATGTATGTATGTATGTCTGTATGTCTGTATGTCTGTATGTATATAAAGCTAGAGAGAAAACTATTTAATCGATTTCGAACAAATTTGCACCTAACATGTCAATTAATCCTGTATAAATGCACGAAAAAAGGTTTTGAACAAATTTAAAAAAAACAACCCCCATTTTGACCAAAAAATCAGTTATTATTTTTTATAAAAAAACGATAACAATTTTGATCAAATTTGGCTTATTTGTAGCCCTTAATGTACTTTACCATATGCAAAAAACCGCATCTTTCTAAAAATTCTCGTTTAGCTAATAATAATAATAATAATAATAACTTATTTATGGGGGTTTTTTGGTCGAAAAGGGGGTTTTTCAAAAATTGTCAAAACCTTTTTTCGTGCATCTATTTAGGATTAATTGACATGTTTGGTGCAAGTTTGTTCGAAATCGATCGAATAGTTTTCTTTCCAGATAATAATAATAATTATTATTAGTTAATCTCCTACTTTAATAAATCACCTCTCCTATCCCTCCTACAATTATGAAGTCACAATGGATCTGTTTAATAATTTAAATATGTTTGTGAGAAAGTATGCCAGTTCCTGGTACCGTTAATTTGTCATGGAGATATTTTTCTGCCAAAAAATGAAAAAATGTTATTCATTGTAATAACACCAAATTAAGTACACTTGTTTATAATTTTAAATTACATGTGAAAAAACAAAGACCAAGACCGGGAATTGAAGCCAGGACATTGCGAACTGAGCTACGTTAGATATTGGTCAATGTTGCCTCACTTGTACGGTTTACTGCATTATTTGAACTAACAGACTAATTACCTCGTGTGATCTAATATGATCAGTGTAGCTTAGTTGATAGAGCAACAGCTCGGAAAGCTAAAGGTCCTGGGTTCAAAACTGGTTTTGGTAATTTTTTTTTCGAAGTAACCTTTGCTGGAGAATATAGCGGAAAAATTATTAATAACAGTTGTTAAATAACATAGTGTTCGTATTACCAACTTGATACTTTATCGATTTCAAGATGACAACGGTTTAAATTTCTCTAATTGAAAAAAACAAAATACAAAACATACATTTTCATAGAATTTTCCATTTCTAATGGAAAGAGATCTGTTTCAACCAGATCGTACGAAAAATACAGTAAACGATTCCTGACAAAATGTGTCAGTAGAAAATATAAATTGGCGGCCAACCGGAGAACTAAGCATTTATTTGCCCTGATTTCATCATTGGACATTTTACTAATATTGACTGACCCTAATCTGAATAATGAAGTTTCGGAGCAACATTTGGAAACACTATTTGCAGTATTTCTGAAATTTTTTTTATTTGATGCATTGTAACTAACTGTAACAATGAGTTTGACTTAATTTCCTTTATTTTATTGTACATGGGCTAGAAAGAAAACATAACAATCATAGGCCTAAAAGTTAAACAGGATTTTACGAAAAACCATTAACTAATTCTTTATTAGTTTTACAGTAAATCTTGGACTAGATGTCATTTATCCATTTTTACAAATGGACTTTTTTTGTTTTATGTTTTTTTAAACAAATTAAACATACTTTTTTTTTGCTCGTATTTGGTACGATTGTTTTCGTCTAACCTCTAAAATTATTATTACTGTTATTCTATTTTATTATTAATTAACAAACCTTGCTCTCGCCATAGACTTTGAAATAAATTTCTTATTAATACCTTTATTAATAAGAGGTACGATTAGTAATATTTACAAAGCCAAGATGATAAATGATACCAAATGTAAAACAAAGTATGAGGTTTACAATACTACAGTTACTACAAAGGTTAAAAACCAAAATGTCTTAAACCTACTTCTAAACAAAAAAATAATCCAAAATTTATAAATACAGTTGATTTTAAAGTATAAAAATCAGGTGTTAGGGAAAATGCCACTACAAAATAGCTTACATGCCAGTTTATGTGATAGAGTAAACAGCTGATTATTGAACCAACATTAAAATCTTTCACCTATAGTATGTACTTTAAAGTACAATTATTCAAGACAAAATTTTATTTAAACTTATTTATAAATTTTATTATTTTAACTATGATGCTATTAGACTGATGCGCAATACGCAGTTGTAGTTTTTCTTACCAATTCAATGGATTATAAACAGGTTTCAACAGTTTGCTTTACTTACACGACTTTAACATTATAGTTTTCGCTTCGCTCAGCAAATAAACTGAAACAATAAACAAAGAAGCGATGAAAGGCATGACCCTTTTTTCTCCTTGACTGCTATTGTTTTATCCTCTGCCATTGTTTCCGGAGTTCTTACATTACAGGTAGGCTGCTTAACTACAAAGGTCAGGAATTATTTAGAAATTATTAATTACTAGGCAAACGAAAAACACTGAAATGATCGTAATGCAGATGAACTTTTCATACCACAACTGTTTCACCAATATGTACGTCAGTGTTA
>JAGFPH010018736.1:0-16020 GCA_018207615.1 Philaenus spumarius
TATTTCTTATTTTATATTTTCTCTGTGACACGGACGTTAGTGTTACAACGAGGATGCTGCTCGCACATCTTCAGCGACTGTGGCACTAACTTTATTGGTGCTAAAAGACATCTCAACTCGCTCTACGAACTTTTACAAACTCCATATGCCAGTAATCAAATTACCGACAAACTTTCTCAACGGGGTACCCAATGGCATCTTAATCCTCCATCCGCACCACACTTTGGTGGAATTTAGCAGGTATTAAGTCAACTAAATATCATCTAACTCGAGCATTAGGTCAGCAAATTCTCACCTTTGAAGAATTGTCTACTGTTTTGTGTTCAGTCGAAGCCGTACTTAATTCTCGACCACTCTGTCCACTCTCTACATCTTCTCAGGAGACTAATGTCTTGACTCCTGGACATTTCTTAGTTGGAACTCCACTCAACTCATATCCTGGTATTGACTATACAGAACATACACTGCCATTATCTTCTCGTTGGCGCCTAACTCAACAAATCATCAGCAGTTTCTGGCATCAATGTTAGTACTTAAATACTTTACAGCAAAGAACCAAATGGGTTAGATCCACACCAAATTGTCAGGTCATGGACATAGTTCTATTAAAGGAACCCAACCTACCTTATCTTACTTGGCCTGTCGGCAAAATAGAAAGCAGTAACAACCGGGGAGGATAAAACTGTACGTGTCGTTCAAGTTCGTACCCAACAGGGACTGTTTACTAGACCAGTTGTAAAACTGTGTCCTATACTACAAGATTAATAGCATACAGACCACATTAAGTCGGATGCCTTACCTCAAGAGTAATTTTAGTTGATTATTTTCTTTTACCACAATGGTATATTTTTGTTTTAGACAGGATTGTCTCCTTATTATTTGTTATTGTAACATAACCAGTATGCAAAATTCAGTTAAATTCTATTTCAGTTTCTACCCTTTAGGGAATAGCTACTGCGTCAATTCGTACCTGTCAGCTGCTCGGTATGGTATGCTGCAGGTTCACTGTCCAAGGCTACGGGGCCCTAGGACCACATTCTTTGTTCTGTGCCATATGAGGTCATCCTGACCTTATATGTCACCCCTTCCTTAGCTAGGAATTAAAACAACCGTTTTAGGTGGGCGGTATGTCAACGATCAATACAAATTCAAATCAGAATCGCGATCTCAGTTGAGATCTCGATTGAGCGTCGATATCAAGTAGGCAGTTGCTATGCAAGATGCAAGTATCTCTCTCTTCTATCAAACGTTCTTCAAGTGAACACAAGTTTTACTTTTAATGGACCTAGTTTTTCAAACCGCATGGGTATTTTTAATACTTACGAACTTCAATAAAATAATTACAAGAAAAGAAACTTCCTGACGTCAGGTAACCGCCATAAAACAAACTACGCTTCACACGAACGTAAGTACTACTTTTACAATAACAAACATGTTTTTTTTGTTTTTTTTGACAGGTATAAAATTACATTATTTATTTTAAAGAAAGAACAATAAATAACGAACAAGTTAAAAAATCTTCTTTTTTTTAAATAAAAAAAATAAGATAAGTCTAAAAACCAAGTTTTGGATTTTGGTAAAATTACAAATGTTTTTTTTACCTCAACTGAAAATGAAATTGAGCATATGTTAAAAACATTGCTTATTTTTAAAATATGTTGAAATGATCAATAACTGATCACTAAAAATGTCTGCAACACTTAGTTATAACAGAGAACTTCATGATATCACAATGATCAGGAACCTTTGACATCATGATCTTCATGATATTTGGCATCAGGAACCATGAGCAAGAACTGTTCAAAAGCTTCCTGCATTTCCTCGTCCATTGAGTCATTGTCCTCGTCTTGTTTGCCGTCTTGATTAGAAGACAAAGGTGCTCCTTGAGTCTCAAGAAAAAACTTTTCTGCAGCTGTCATAACCTGGCCATCAGAACTGTAGTATACTTCATCGAGCTGAGAATCCTGAGGATTGGCTGTTCTTTCTTCTCCTTTGGTATTTTCATCCTGATTGCCATTACTGCGACCCCAATTATTTTCTTGCGTCTTAATAACAGCTTTCAAAGCTGAGACTTCGGCCATATCTCCGAGTCCGGTCGCTAGTTTGTTAGCATTCTTTATTAATTTATTCGTTTCCGGATTCATGTCTTCATCCAGATATATTCCAGTCAACTTCAAAGCTTTGACGAAGGCTTCTAAATACTTCGGTTGAGGATGTTTCAACTGTTGCTCCAAGCACCCAAGTAGAGGCATAGCGAACTCAATAAGTCTTTTATTGTTATCATTCTTGGACTGGGCGTATAACTCAGCCAAGAATAACACGAAACCACAAATCTCAGAATGCTTATCTTGATCGAACAGGTTTATTATATTATCGAAAAAACTTATACACTTCTTAATCATATTTTTTTGGAACGAGCTTCTTGCCAGGTTTGTCATATAAACACACATCTTTGCACCTAAATATATGAATGCTTGTATGTTGATCGCCATGTCAAAAACAAAATCTACTACGTTTTGAGTAGACTTAGTGTTCCTTAACCATTTCTTAAATACTGGAGTAAAATCTTCCATAAGGGAATTAAAGGTACCAGAATTTGAGACAAGCCAGGACATCATAAATCTAATAATTGGTAATTTGACGTTAAGCAATAATGCTGCTTCCTACAGTTGTGTTAATATATATATATTTGTTTCATATCAAGTTGACTTTATGTTAAAAATATACAGCCTGTAGCAGTGGAGGGTCTTGCTATAGGTTCACCCAGAGCAAATTGCTTTATTACTATAATATTTTAACTACTATATAGTTCACATCCGCCTTACCAGATTTAGCACCATTCGACTTCTGGTTCTTCTCAAAAATAAAAAAACGTGCTAAAAAGAAAACATTTTTACACCATTCACGCAGGGACGTAGTCAAGGGCTTTAATCTTCCTTTCATTATATCATGTAAAAAGATTAAGTTCAGTTTATTTTTCGGTCATATCAAGATGGTAGCAATGTGCATGGCAGTCAATGATTGAGATAGGATAGCCAATTGTTGAGAGATTCCGGTATCAAATTCTCGGTGATTCCGATTATTAAAGTATTCGGAAGGTACCGATTATTTCCGAACGCATGCGATTCCGAACGCTCGGAATCATCATGTTATGAAAACGAAAACGAAAGTCCGATTCCGAGTTCATGCAAGACAATCTAGATCTAGATATTCGGAATAATCTAAAATAGGGGGTTGTTCTATTTAATTTATGAAATTGATTTCAAACTAAAACGTAAATTATGATTGTGTATGTGTAATCACGATATATATATTTTATGATATAATAACTATATTAATGATATAAAAAGGACAATAAATGGCACTAAAACTTTCCGTGAGAAAAGAAGGGTCTCATTTTCCCCAGAAATTCGCCTTCAAATTTCCTTCAGATGATTTAGCGGAATCCACAATAAAAAAAAATTCTAGCGTTTAATAAACTCGGTTATTTTCTTATTCTGTCCCAGTCTCAAACAAAACTAATACGTTTTGATTTACTCTTTTTTCAGAACATTTTTTGATTGCTAACTTAATAATTTACATATTAATAGAAATGACTTCGTTCGTTCAGAAATAAGGAAAGCTTGGACTAAGCGATTCATCTTTCTCGCATAAGTTAGTTTCCATCAATTATTGGTAATGAACACAGATGGGACAGTTGAGTTGTTAGTTTATCTTATTGTAATAGCCTACTTTCCAAATAATTTGTTAATTATATTTTAGTTTTAATTAGGCCTAAATTTCAGCTCTTTTGGAAACATATTTTGTGCTTTTGTAAACTTAAATAACCTGCCTAACTAAGGGAAAATTTAGAATACTATGCCTCCTCAAAATATTCAAGTTTGTAGAATAAAATTTATTTTCCGAATTATTAAATAATGTGTGTATTATGTATTTGTATAATTAATTATGAAAAAATTAGGATTCAATTTATGTCTTTTTTATGTAGTTATTGTTATTTGTAGCCTACTATATAGATTTTTGATTTTAATATTTTTTTTAGACTAAAGAACTTTTAGTTTTTCTTACTGTAATAGCATATTTTCCAAATAATTTGTGAACTATTTTTTAGTTTTAATTAGGCGTAATTTTCTGCTCTTTTAGAAACATATATTTTGTGTTTTTGTAAAATAAAATAACTTGCTTAACTAAGGGAAAGTTTCGAATAGGCCTAGCCTCCTGATCATATTCAAGATTATAGAAGAAAATTGATTTTCCGATTTATTAAATAATGTGTAGCTATATTATATATTTGTATATTTATGACAACATTAGGCTTCAATTTATGCCTTTTTTAAAACTTATTTTGTGTTTTTATAAATTTTTATTCTCATGGAAAAACAAATTCAAGTTCTTAGAAGGAAAAACAAATAATTTTTTCTTAATAAATTTAACATTTAAATTTCACGTGAAAAGGTTTATAATAACTGTGAGTTTAAAGTAATTTAATTTCTTCAAATTGTAGGTGAGTTTCTCACAAACAGAAAAAAACAAAATTAAAATGCGCAATTTGCGCACGGGCCCTCTAGTATTATACTTAATCCTTATAAAACGAGTTTTTTTTAGCTCTGGCCTATGTAAAAATACATAAGAATAGTTTAGTGCTTACTTTTTTCTTTTGGTACTTAAACAATTTCTTGGGAAGCAGTTATAGATGGCATAATTTTATTATATTATTTTGTTGTATTCAATACTAAAAAGATGTAAACGAGATTCAATTTGTTTGTAAAAAAATAGACATGTAAATACAATGATGTTGGTTCAATTTTCGTCGTAAACCTACTATTGACCCCCCACCCCCTCAGCTATACATTTATCAGGAGTTTGGACTGGACCCTCCCCTTCCCAAAATCCTGGCTACGTCACTGATTCACGATATTGAAATGTTCACTACGCAGCAGATGAAAGCCCTTGCAAAAGAAGCCTTTCAGATATGCTTCCAGTCATGAATTCAACATTGGGACAAGTGCATCGCTAGCCAAATTCTATGTAAGCTTATCACTTTGTAATAAAATTATTCATCAATAGATATTTACAAATTTTTAGATCAACAGCTGAAGGAACTTCAAGCACAACTTATCTTGGAAAGACATAGTTTTGAAGATAAAGACTCCACAACCAGACAATTGCAGCATGAAGTGGATGCTCTCAAGGCAAAACAACAGTTGTACATTGATGAAAACAATGCGTTGTCACTTAAGGTAAGATTATCTAAAGTATTTTTATACAATAAAACCATAAACTTTATTTATTTATAATTATTTTTTAATAATAGGGTTAGATACTATGCTTTATTTCTGATTTTTGAATATTAGTTTAACCAAAGGGCAAGGTAAATGATCTATTGTTACTTAGTATACTCGGTAAAATGGACAGAGTAACGATCTGTCGGTACTCTTAACACTTTCTGTGCTACGTCATTTTACGGTCTTATTAGGAATGACTAGCAAGATGGCGCCCTCGGATCAGGCTTGCGGCTTTAACCGCGTCAGTCATGGGTCTTGCCGTGTCCTACTCTATGGCTGAAAGCGGTTATTACCGCATAACAAAATCTAATCATTTCGTGCATAATTTTTGTGAATCATTTAAAAATATTTCAACCCTAGACCTGCCCTGGTTATAGCTCAAATTGGCGAACCGGTTTTTAGTGTTTTGCAAGCATATTTAAAAAAATTCGCCAAAAATAGTAATTCCATTCCAATCCAAAAGTGTTCTGTACCTTTTTTGTAAAGAAAGGTTCAAAGAATTCATATATGCAATTAAAAAAATTATTGATGTAAAATTGTAAAAGTTATTAGCTCAAGAAACAAAAAATGACTACTAAGAAATCAAGGACGACGAACATAAATAAAAAAGGTACAGTGACTCGGTAAAGTAACTCTACACTCAACAAAGATTTACAATAAATTTGCAATAAGCGCACACAGTTTATCAAAGTCCCTAGAGTAAACACTGAACTAGACAAGACTAGACCAGTGCTCAATGCAGTGATTCATAAATATGTTTGAAACGCGGGAGGGAGAATGGTAGGTAACGTCCCGGTGCTATGAGTCATCGAAGGAAATGCAATTCCTTTTCGACTTTCACTGAACCTGTTCAGAAGCCGATCAACGCTGTATAGTGCTAACATTAGCAGATGTCCCCGCACATTATTTTCCCACTAACATGTCAATACGTTGATATTATTTATGAAATCCGCCTATTACAAATTCATGCTAAACCGAACAGTGTTCGCTCCCAATTAGTTCGGATTAGTTCGGGACTCTACTGTATTAATAAAAAATATCAATAATAAAAGTTAATCATATTATTGAATGATGTTTATTTATTTTTTTTAAAATGTGCTAGTAAAACCTCAATGTGTTTTATGTAATATAATTCATACATTATCAAAATAGCAATGACATAAAATTATTTTTTTTTTGAGTTACTTTATCATAATATATAAGCCTTGTTTGATGAGGCTTTTTTTATCATAGTATATATTTGAAATAATTTTATTCAATCGCTCGTGTTAAATATACCGCTTTTCGTCTGTTCACCAAAGTCAAGCAACATTGACCGTGGCGAGTATTTAGATGGGTGGTCGCTTTGCAACTCCACAAACTGTTTATTTTTCTCTAATATGGTGAAATATCTAATAATATGAATAGAAATGATAAAATTAATTGATTTAAATTAATAACCTAACTTAAATTGTGAAAATATTGGCAGAATGGTTGAAAACTTGTCTAAAAAACAGTAGTTTTTGAACGTCTATATGTCCTTTTGTAGTCGATATTCTCCTAGGCTATGCAACCAGTACTAGAAGGGTCTCTACTAACTACTCAGGTAAAACAAATGGCCATATGCCATAATGAGTAAATCCCCTCTTTTCCATTGTAAAGTGAATAGTGGATGTGCGGTTAAAGCCATGACGATGACATTTTTGCAGTTTTAACCTCGCTCAGCACGGAACGTTTTAAAAACTGCACATAGTTCCCCTTTGTCTAACAGACTGCGCACCATGTTGCGCGGTTAAGAGTTTTATTCCTTATGAATAAAGAACATTTGCAATGGAATTATGAGCTCACAGATTATTGCATTCAGTTATAGAGGTTATGTTTCATACTGCGCATGTTTTGTTCGTGTGTTTATTTTAGACAGTTAAATGATTGCGTTTATAGCTTTAACTTTTAGCTTATACTACTCAGTTCTATACAGCTTTATACTATTTTCCACTTATCTGTATACTGTTGGCTATATTAGAGGCAGTGTAATGGCAGGGCCTAGTGCCAACAGTTCTGATATTGATAAAAATAACAATAAAACTTGAAAATGTAAACATAAATTTATGATTTTGTATTTAATTTGTTTGGAAATTGAATAGACTCTATGGACATACAAACAAAATTAGTGCAAAAATGTAAATTTATTCTGTTAAATTAGTTCAGAAATAAATTTTGTCAGTTTTTTTGTTAAATTTTTTGGAAAATTATTTTTTTTAAACATTTATAACCATTAGAGTTAAAAACTGTAAACACCGTATGATTCTTCAGGATGTACTTAATACGTGGTAATTTTTTCATAATATTTTTTATGCAAAATTGAAATTTGGACAAATTTTATTGTAAATGCGATTGGTCAGTTTGTCTAAAATTGGCTTGCCCAGTTTCGAATACGCAGTGGAAATTCCCTTGCCTGTGAAATGGTTAAGCATTTTTTGAAAATTGGTCGTAATATAGAAAAATATATTTTTCACTTTTTACTCTTAGACTAGAGTTCGAGAGCTCATTGACCGTGTCAAATTTCGTGATAGCTTTAGAATTGGTTGAAATAATTAGAATTTATTGGTGGTGACATACAGTCAGCAATCATCACCATGATTTCTGTCAAAAAAATTATCATTATTTTCGGACAAGAAACTTAAAAAATAAGGCGGCAGATACTTTTTCTCAAAAATGTTTACTATTTCCATTAACAGAGTTTGGTATTCTTTGGATAAAAAGCTGTGCACAGTTAACGCTTGCGTTCATAATAGAACCTATCGGTACAAATAAAATATAAGTAATTCCATTTTTTTTTCGCATCAAAACCTCACCATCTTTAGACCAATTGCCAGCCACTTAAATTCTTGTATTTAGTTTTGAGATTCAGTGTTGGTATATTTACCACAAACATAATGTGTGTTTGTCAGGTTCAGAGCTTGGACAAAGAAAGGGTTGAACATGAAAATTCTTCCAGTAAACTGAAAGAAACGACTGAGAAACAATCAAAGGATGTAATATTACTTCAGGCTAAACTACACGAATTGGAAGCACTGAAGACAACTTTACAGCAGTAAGTATTATAATGATGTTGAGCGGATTGAGTTATAAGTATGGTTTTAAGGGGCTTGGACGAGATCTCCAATTTTCAAGAGTTTTAAAGCCTCAAACGTAGGCAAAAGTGTGTTATTAGAAGTCAAGAGTTTTAGACAGGGCCTGATTTAAAGTTTGGACACTCCTTGGCCCAAGAGTTTTTGCCGCCTCCTCTTCGTATCATTGGAGGGGGTGGTCATTATGTCAATTTTCCTCAAGAACTTTGACAATATACATAGACAGGGTCTTTCGCGAGTGGTTTCATGAGATGATAGGGGACTTAAAAAGAAAGCAAAGTGTTCATATGAACGTAGGTCCGGAAAAGTTTCGTTTTCCAGATATCCGCATTGCTTTTGTACAAAATAATTCATATCTATAGAAATGTTTGACCGAATGGCTGATTTCATACTTACCGACACGACACCGACACGATATTGGCACGATGTTGTCGGTCATGAAAACTAACTTAAACTTAAGAGTAGCTTTCACATTCACCGACATGTTGGTGTTGTGTCGTTGCAGGCGGGGAAATGTCGGTGAGCTGCTGGTCTCCCTTCTTTATCGGTACGATATCGTCTCAGTTTGTGTACTTGTTGCTTTGGTAATCAACCAATAATAATTTGGCCTCGTTAAATATTTTTTTCTGTTAGATAAATAATAAATACGTCTCATTTTAAATATGAAGTTGTGACATTAATTGAACTTGTGGAAAGAAAGCCCTGTTTGTTTTTTTACTGAAGACATGAACAAACAATTTTTCACCGAATAAAGATATCGTAAAATAATTTTTATAGGCCTAATCAGTAAAGGTATTAAAATTTGTCGTAACAATCAGATTTTTTATATTATTATTAAAGATATGTTTTCTATACGTGGTTCAAATTTTATTAAAATCTGTTAAATATTTTAAAAGTTATTTAATTTTTACATATGGCTTATGGAGCTTATGAGAAACTGGGCACCGATGACGTCACGAGTTACTGCGCATTCACTCGTGAACTCTACCGTTAGTAATCTATATACCGTGGATACGAATTCAAAATTCAAAATCTTTTATTGTCATTAAGCACACTTTTTATGGCAAGAGACAGTGTCAACATAATTTAACAAAATGAGCAAAATTTGAAGAAAAATTTCCAACACATCACTTTTTTCAAGTGACATCAATATAACAATAAAATAAAATTACTGTAAGAAACAGTCAAAATCAATACAAATATACAACCACAATCAACTACAAAAAGACAACCTATTTTAATGAACATTTAAAAACTTAATGAACTAGTGTCACAAATCAAATACTCCTGGATGGAATAAAAAGCTTTCAGTTTGAACCAACTACTGACTCTTAATTTTAAAATTCCCTAATCCAGTTGTCCAAGCCTCCTCAGGCAATTTATTAAAAAGTTTTATTTTCATACTTAGAATACTGTTGTCAGTTTTTTTAAGTCTTACATGCATTGCATCTATACAATATTTCCTTCTAGTATTGTAACTATGAATATTTTGCCTGAAAGTACAGTTCTTTAAATTCGCCTTAACATCTAGTAAACAATAACCTGTACGATAAAAATATGGGTACTTGGTCGTGTTGGTATCGGCGTCGAGTCGGTAAATGTGAAAGACGTCTGCCGATATCGTTACGCTATCGGTACTATTGCTGTGTGTCGGTGCCGTGTTGCTGTCGTGTCGGTAAGTGTGAAATCAGCCATTGAGTTCAAACTTGGCATGAAGCTTAACCTAGTAATGAACTATTTTTAAAAAAAAGTGGTTGTATCCAATCATGCGTTTCAAAATGGCAGCTGTGTGAAAATTGCAAACCTAAATTGCTTAAAAAACCGTATATTTGAACAAAAAAATTCCGACACCTTTTTTTGTAGCCCTTTTGATTCCCTAACTGATGGTGCAACTCGTTAGGCCAGGTTCTAACTAACAAAATTCCATTTTTTCAGCCATTTGCATGACAAGGTTTTATCAGAATTCCTCTTTATTTCGCACTAACTCTTATTGCTCTGTGTTGTCTAATAAGCCATTTGCTAGAAGTACAAAGTCCTAACTTACAACATATGTTTATAGAAATTTGGAATGAAATGGTTCTGTTTGGCTGCTGTAGAATTCCATAGAGTACAGATAGAACTTTGTTACTATTTTCAACTGTGAAGCACCTACCTCAAAGAATGACACGGTTGTATCCGGCCTGATAGAACCATTTCATTTTATCTTTTCAAAAGATTTTAAATCACAGAGGTGGACAAGATTTTAACTACCGAAGATGGAACCTTGTCTTCTACAAATTTTAAACTTTTGTTAAAGACTAGGTTCTAACTGTAAAAAAGCAATACTGATATCTAAAAAAACTAATCACGCAATATTAAAAAAAATATGGCCATATTTACTATGCAATTTCTATGTCAACTCTAAAATTTCAAGTTGATAGGAAAACAAATGTAAGTACAATAAAAAACAAAACTTCAAACTCATTTTTCTCAAAACTAGGGTCTGGTCAGTTAAAACCTTGGCATTCTAACCTAAGAACTGTCAATACAATCGTATGAAGGATAATAGTTGAGTTGAAGATAATAACAGCATACATTATTGCTGTGTTTACTGTGTCGGTATAGGATGCCGGGTTGAACAAACCAATTATTACACATAGAGGCCGGCTGGAAAGTATGCTCAATGCTTTTTCTATGGAAACTTTTCATGTTAATAAAATAACAATGCATCAGTGAACTTCCATGTCTGTGTATTCTTGGCTAAACCTCAATTGATTTTGTAAATATGAGTGTCCATGTTTATAATGTTAGGCGTTTTAAAAAATATATATATAATTAGTAAATATACTTGTTAAAAAAAAATGAAGTCGAGAAAAAACCAAATAAAAATTTAAAAAACTGTTCAATTTAATAAAAAGATTATATGTGAATTATCCTTTGCTTAACTCTTATTTTATTCTTTAATTTCAATAAAAAACACTCTCTGTTCAAACTACTTTACTTTCAAATCAAAATATTAACACTTAACCTCAAAAAACTTACTTTGTTTATTATTACTAATATTTACAAAAAACTGTTCAAAAAGTTCAAGATGTACCTAGGTTTTTTATTATTTCTTTTGATACTTGCGTTTCTCAAGAAGTTCCCTAAGACGTAATGCGTAGCACATGGTCACATATCGTTACGTAACGAATCCTCCTAAATTACTTGATGAAATTTGACGACTAAGCGTATATGTCCAATACGTTAGTTAATCTTAACTTAATTTGTCACTCTCCCTTATAAACAATCCATCATTTGCAAATGAACTCACAAACTACATAACTCTGACTTTACAACCTTTACGCCATCTTGCTTGCAAAGTGAAGCGGTACAAAGCCTCTAGAGATTCTTTGTTGTTCCTCAACAGCGCTGCCATCTATATTAAGTCTGTTTTCTATATCACCATAGACATTTGTGTTATTTTTTGACTATGTAATATTCTTTTGGTAAATTATTTTTGAAATATACTACAACTGTTCATTATGTGACTTTAATTATTATTTTTTAGACTGTATTTTAATACGCACTGTTATTTTTATCAATGTTCAATTTTCACACAAGTATATAACGCACTTTTGTTTACCAATGTATTTTCTTATTTATTAAAATTTAAATCTGCTTTTAGTCTTATATATTATAGTCTGCATTTTTTATCTTTACATTTTTAAGTTACTAAAATTTACTTGTTTTACTTCTTTCATTTATTTATACATATATAAATATAATTCACTAAATTTTGATTACTAGATCTTGCGTCTCTTATCTTACTAGACCCTTCATTCTTTGCTTCTTTATTATATAAATTTACTTGTCCCACCATACTTCTCTTTCACACGGATTGCATGTGTCACATGTTTTAATAAAGTTTCTTTCATAGTGAAACATTTCAATTTGCAAATTTTATTTACTGAATCTGTAGCTGGAGGAATTACCATTTCCTTTCAAAGTGACAAAGCGATACTTTCCTCCCTTGAACACACAGTAAGAAAAATACAGTTTTTTGTAAACAAACATTTTATGCTATATAACTTATTAATTAAGTAGTACAAACCAATGTTAAACATTTTATAAATTAAATGATCTGGTAATACTAAATCTATATTATATAAAAGCGAAATACCACTCACTCATCAAGATTTCTCAAAAACTACCGAACGGATTGAAATGAAATTTGGTATGTAGCTTCCTCTAGGGCCATAGGTGCTCACTAAGAAAGGGTTTTTAGGGGGGTTTTGGTTGATCAAAGTTATTAAAAAACGATTTCTTCAAAACTACCGAATGGATTGAAATGAAATTTGGTATGTAGCTTCCTCTAGGGCCATAGGTGCTTACTAAGAAAGGGTTTGAAAAAATTTGAAATTTTAGGGGGGTTTTAGGGGATCAAAGTTATTGAATCACGATTTCTTCAAAACCACCAAACGGATTGGAATGAAATTTTGTTATGTAGCTTCCTCTAGGGCCATAAGTGTTCACTAAAAAATGGTTTTAAAAAATTGGAAATTTTAGAGGGGTTTGGGGGGGTAAACATTACTAAATCACAATTTCTATAAAATTACCGAACAGATTGGAATGAAATTTGGTATGTAGCTTCCTCTATGGCCATAGGTTTTCACTAAGAAAGGGTATCAAAAATTCTGAAATTTCAGGAGGGGTTTGGGGGGATCAAAGTTACTAAAATCATAATTTCAGATCTTTTATTATTTAAAAAAATTTTAAAACTAATTTACCAACCTTCAAATGGTCCTGTTGATTTTCGCTCTACTACTGCTGGGTCTTTTATTATTATGACAATAGTGGTTTTATTATTTAAGATCTATATATATAAAAGCCAAATACCACTCACTGACTGAACACTTAAAAAGAATACAATTATGTTAAAAAGACTGAAAATACCAACCACCACGGGCAATGCCGTACGGGTCAGCTAGTAATACATATAAAATATATACTATAATATTATTTTTATAACAAGTTTTAACCTTATTCCTGTAACTCAAAGATCACTGAAGAAAACAACTTTATATCTCTATTATTTAATATCATCTAGTACTTACTGTATCTAGCAATTTAACTTAAAAGTTTCTTTGCTAAATATAAATAAATTATTATTTAGGCCTGAGTTTAGTATAAGATTTAATTTCCGTAGAGAGAAAAAACTAAGTTAAAAAATCTTCCTGAATTTTAAAATTCAAATTGTTGGCACATATGCTAATGCAAGATCAGAATCTGATCTTTATATGATGTCTAAATCATTGTCAACAAACTTATGCTACATCTATACTAATATTATAAAGAGGTAAAGTTTGTTTGTTTGTATGTAGGGGGTAATCTCTGGCACTACTGAACCGATTGAAAAAATAGTTTTACTAATAAAAAGCTACACTATCCCTGAGTAACATAGGCTATAATTCATTTCGATAAAAACCTTTTTTTATTTCAATATTTGTAAATTTAGTCGGAAAAAATTCTTAGGTTAGGCCTAGAATGATAAACCAACACATGTATTTACATTTATTACCATAGCAACCAATTGAATAAAATAACAGATAATATAGCTGTTTGTTCCAATATTTCCATTAACAGCTGATTTCAAAATTTGAAGCAATAATTTTTGTATTTCCAGCTTTTAGGTTAGGGTTTTAAAGTGTAGACCTGAGCCTTGCTGGTTCTTTTATCCATTATTATAACTGCTGTTATCAAATATAAGAAATAATTTGATTTGAACATTTATCATTATTTATAATCTTAGTTTTGAGGTTATTATTAATCTTACACCTTTATTAGAAATAAAACATAACATTTGTTTTTAGAAGGTTCCATTGGGGGTTGGCATGTGGAGCACGCAGGGGTCGCCCCTAGTAAGATTTAATTTCCGTAGAGAAAAAAACTAAGTTAAAAAATCCTCCTGAATTTTAAAGTTCAAATTGTTGGCACATATGCTAATGAAAGATTAGAATCTGATCTTTATGTGATGCCTAAATCATTGTCAACAAACTTATGCTACATAATATATAAAGTGAATAATTCACATTAATAATTAACCGTCTCTGTAGAAGAATTGAAAATTAAGTTCTGTTCAATAGTTTCTAAAAGTGTTAGTGTATTATTTTTTTCATTTTAAAACTAAATAACGTTTTCTTATATGTAATCGGTTACTTTTGGGTTGAAGGGATCAACAGCGTTTGGCCGCGAGTCAGAACGAAGTGAGCCAGCTGCGAGCTCTGAATGCCGATCTGGAACAAGACATTGCAAGCTGTAAAGAAAGGGAAGCGGACATGTTGGAGTTCACGCAGAAAGTTACGACCAAGAATGTCAGGCTGCAGTCGGAATTTTCCTGCATGGAGAAAAGGGTAAATTATAAAAGTTATCTATGAAAGGTAGTAGTAAAGCGTTCTCTATATAGAGTGCGTTTACCCTTCAATTTTTAAGTGCCTTCACTATTCCAGCGCCTTTATTATTCCAGCCTAACCCTTTTAGAAGTAAGGTTGTTCGGTAACGTCATGAGCTACTGATTGTAGAGGAGTGACATTTAAAACCTAAAAACACCTAAACTATTCACAAATTAAATATTTCCTTTGTACACAAATCTTCAAAACAAGGGTACATTACAATGAGGGCACTGATAAGTTGTGTTCTTTTACTTTTGTTCTTTTGTTGTTGTATTGTAGCATAGCTTTTGAAACGTCTATGTCCCTCTGGTGTTGGAAACGGCTGAAGAAAGCAATTGTTTGTCACCGCTTGGTATCACTGGTCTCAGGACAATAGTAATTTCTTTTCTCGGTGTGCTATACATTTGAAATATCTGTCATGGGGAGCTATACAATACCACACAAATAAGTAATAAACAGAATTTTCTAACTAATAAAATATAGAATAAGAATAAATGGTGACCACTCTGAGTTTGAATAAAAAATATAACTGCATATTTTACCGTGAAATAGTGATGAAACACCTGTGGCTTGCTACTATAGTACAGTCACATGATTGGTTTTACACCATTGTACGTAGGAAATAGTGACCAAACACCTGTGGCTTGCTGCTCATGTACAGTCAGGTGATTGATTTTTAACCATTTTACCTAGGAAATAGAGACCAAACACCTGTGGTGTGCTACTCATGTACAGTCAGATGATTGATTTTTAACCATTTTACTTAGGAAATAGTGACCAAACACCTGTGGCTTGCTGTTCGTGTACAGTCAGGTGATTGATTTTTAACCATTTGACCTAGGAAACAAACACCTGTGGCTTGCTGCTCGTGTACAGTCAGGTAATTGGTTTTTAACCATTTTACCTAGGAAATAGTGACCAAACACCTGTGGCTTGCTGCTCATGTACAGTCAGGTGATTGATTTTTAACCATTTTACCTAGGAAATAGAGACCAAACACCTGTGGCTTGCAGTTCATGTACAGTCAGGTGATTGATTTTTAACCATTTTATCTAGGAAATAGTGACCAAACACCTGTGGCTTGCTGCTCGTGTACAGTCAGGTGATTGGTTTTTAACTATTTTATCTAGGAAATAGTGACCAAACACCTGTGGCGTGCTACTCATGTAGTCAGATGATTGATTTTTAACCATTTTACCCGGGAAATAGTGACCA
>JAGFPH010018737.1:0-11797 GCA_018207615.1 Philaenus spumarius
CCTGGATAGAGGGAATTCCACAAGGGAAATATCTTGTGCGTTTTGTTCAAAGTCCGGTGTCTCAGAATCGTTACTCATTTTTTACTGTAATTTGGAGAGATAGAATAAAATTATTGTCTAATTTTTGTCTTTAAATAATTTATACACAAGTCACGATCACAATAGAAATCGTAACTATTTCCAATAAAATTAGTAATTGTGTCTGTTGGACGATAGCGTAAGAACTCGGCAAATTCCTGTATTGAAAATAAAGGGGATACTACACATTTACCGCACCAATAATCGGGATCCCAAATAGTGTATAGTAACATGTCACCATCTACAACTTCCCTACGAGTAGATATTTCTAGTTTATTTCTATCGAAATCAGAATCATTCACAACAAATAAGCTAAAACAGTGCCTACACAAATCAACACCATTGTAAGTTAAGCGTCGAGTAAATACATCGTTGTACTCATATGCGAATGCAGGCACTTCAAACGGGTGATTCATTAGCATAAAAAAATCTGAATAAGTAATGTTTTCAAAATCAATATTTAAATAATCAAATCCTTCAGTATTACACTTCACTTTCATCAAATAGTTTTTAAAATTTGCTTTCAAATGTTTTTGAATAGAAACAGGTAAATGAAGTTCTTCTATATTACTATTAGTAATTAGTACTTGTTCACATACTGATCGAGCACATAGCTCAAATAATGTTTCTGAATTCATAACGTGCACTGAAAAAAGATTATTGACACTAAAACCAGTACCGAAACTAAACAACTGATAATGAAAAATAGATGTTCAAAATCAATACAATCATAATCAAATCCTGCAGTATTGCAACTCACTTTTGCTGAATAGTTTCTAAAATTTCTTCTTAAATGTTTTTTAATAGACACAGGTAATTGAAGATCATCTATATTACTATCAGCCATTAACAGTTGTTCACATACTGATATAGCACATAGGTCTAACAATGTTTTTGGTGAATGAGATACATTCATAGCGTTTACTGAAAAATTATACTTACTTGAATTGTAATAAAATATATATATATATAAGAATAAACATATACGGTTCTCCTCGATAACCGGATTTACGGCTGTAGTTCCAGTTTTACGGTTTTCCCTACATGCTCGGTGACAATTAATTTTTTATGTATTAATTCTAATACTTGAGAATCTGTCAAAATCTCGTACCGCTGCGGTAAAAATACTTTTTTCAAATTTTCGTCCTGATCTAGATCTAATAGAATGCTTTGACCATGCTTGGTCCCCATACGTACGGCGTCTGTAATTAAATACACTTTTCCAATTTTTAGTTTTTGTAATGGAAAAAAATCTAAATTTTTCGGCTCGATCGTATTAAAAAAATCAATAGTATTAGTAGCAGCAGCCATACTCACTAAGAAAATTAACACTGAAACACACTGACAACCGATAATAAACGACTGATAATGAAAGGTAGATGTATCCTGCTTTTATACTAATCTCGAGGTTACGTGCCGCACTGGAAAACGGACTCCGATGCAGTCGAGTGCGAAACACTCGCTCACAATGTGATTGCAATCCCTATTCATATGCATGTAAATTCCATGCAATAAGCGAGTCTAGTTTAAACGTTCAATACTGCCTGACAGTGATTCAACTTCACTGGCAAAGACCCTCTTACAACTTGTGCGAAAGTCGCGTAGAACAACCGGTTAGAAGTGTCTGTCTCTTTCAACATATTTGACTTGCGTTCCCTGCATCGGTCTTGACTTGCACTCGTTTTACTATGTAGTGTCTTAATTGTTAAAAAACGTTATTCATTCTGCGCAGTACTGCACACGAGGTAACATATCTCTCTTTAATCTATATTTGTTCTCTCTTTCTTGTAATAGATATAGTTAGTAAAATGTCAGCCGCTTACGTTTTATCTAGTTTGGAAACTTATGTTGTAAAGTTCCGACTCTACGGTACCAAAGTTGTTTTCAAATTTAATTCACCACCCGAAGGTGTTGAAGAAATGCATTGGATTAGACAGGGTTTGAACGAACTTGTAGAGATTATGACAAAGGATACGACTGACGAAGACTATTTAGGGTTTACTTTGCGGAGCCTCAATTTTAAAAATAAGGAACCGGGATTTTTAGCTTTCAGACGGGCTTCAGAAGTGTCTGCGGATATCCTGTGGAACATTTTCGGGGGTATTATACAGAGTAACTCCGCGGCTTGTACTTCTTGCGATACATTTAAAGTAGAATGTACAAAAGTAAAAGTACCGATGGGTCGAGGGGGTGCAGTTAGACCCGGATTGTATAATAATTTCGATGAAGAATGTAGTGCGAGAAGAGGTATTGTAGTTATAAAAAATACAGACTCTTTGTGTTTACCGTGCTCACTCGTAGTTGCTATAGCTTATGCGGAGAAAGACAAGGACTATAAACTTATACGTATGAATAGATGTAACAGACAGACTCTTAGAGCCCGACAACTTATGCTCGATGCAAGAGTTCAATTCACAGACGAAGGTGCAGGGGTACGAGAGTTGCATCAGTTTCAAAATCATTTGCCTCTACACAAAATTACGGTGTACAGTTATGGGAATAAAGGCCGTGATATTTATTTCGAAGGCGAGGTGCAAAATCCTCGCTACAGACTAAATTTAATTTTTCACAAAGGTCATTTCAACGTAATTACTAGTTTGACCGCCGCTTTTGCTTGCAAATTTTACTGTGAAGCGTGTCACATTCCTTTCGATCATCGTTACAAGCACAGATGTTCCTCCACCTGTTACTCTTGCAAACGTTCCCCGCCGTGTTTGTTGGAAAACGATGGGATCTATTGCGGAGATTGTAACAGAAAGTTTATGAACAGAGACTGTTTCACAGCACATTTAAAAAATATATGCAAATCGGTCAAAAAGTGCCCCAGTTGCGAGAAAATGATAATTCAGCAACAGCGACATTCAAAACATGTGTGCGGTGAAACTTATTGTAAAGTGTGCAATGAATTCATGGAACCGAATCACAGGTGTTACATGAAAGTCGATTATAGGAAACCTATGTCCGAGGGGTTTCTTTTCATTTTCTTTGATCTAGAGACACGTCAAGACGAGGTACTTGACTCAGCCAACGTTCATCGAGTAAATTTGTGCATATCCCAACAGTTCTGCTGGAAATGTATAAACGGCGATTCGTGTCAAAATTGTCTCGATCGTATTCGAGTTTTCAGAGATAACCCCGTCAACGACTTTATGTCGTACGTTATGGAAATGCGAAAAGCATACAAAAAAGTGTGTATCTTGGCACATAACGGACAATCGTTCGATTTTCAATTTCTCCTTAAATACGTGCTCGAAAAAACTCAATTCACCCCCGAACTGATCACACGCGGTACAAAGGTAATCCTCATGGAGATCGATAATGTTAAATTTATCGATTCTTTGAACTACATGCCCATGGCTCTATCCAAACTTCCTAAAGCTTTCGATCTACCTCCTGAAAAAAAGAAAGGCTACTTTCCACATCTGTTCAACACATTGGCCAATGAAAATTATGTGGGTCCTATCCCCTCTAAAGAGTTTTATTGTCCCGACTCTATGTTTGACCAAGGATACAAAGACTTTACGAAATGGCATGACGAACAGATTCGTAACGAGTACGAGTTTGACTTTCAAAAGGAAATCTTTGAGTACTGCCTTTCGGACGTAGACATTTTGGCTCAAGCGTGTATTAAATTCAGAGCCTCATTTCTCAAAGAGTGTAACGTTGACCCTTTTCTAGAAGCCGTGACAATAGCAAGTGCATGTAACCTCGCGTTCAGGCGTAATTTCCTAAAACCAAACACGATAGGAATTGTTCCTAAAATTGGATACCGATCTGTCGACCTCCAGTCTAAAATCGCTTTACAATGGTTGACTTGGGAGGAAGATCAGAGAGGGATTCGTATGGATCACGCTGGTAGAGGCCGTGAAGTTGTCGTCGATGGGGTGAAAGTGGACGGAGTGTGCGACGGAAAAGTTTTCGAATTCCACGGCTGCTACTGGCACGGATGCCCTAAATGTTTTCCGCACAGCCGCAATGAACCTCTTAAAGACGATCCGTCCGACACGCACAATGCGCGATTAGCGAGAACAAGAGCCAAAATCGCTAAACTCGCTCGACATGAAGTCGTGGAAATGTGGGAATGCGACTTTCGCAAACTTAAACACCGAAACGTTGAAATGGCTTACCTTGATTCTCACCCCATGATGCACACTGTACCCCTTAACCCTCGAGATGCATTTTTCGGTGGCCGAACGGGTAATACAAAATCGTACACGAAATGCAAGGAAGGCGAAACGATTCAGTACGTAGACGTGTGTTCGCTCTATCCTTGGGTTTGCAAGTACGGTAAATACCCTGTAGGTCACCCAAAAATACATATAGGCGATGGCGAGTGTAGGAAACAAGGTATGACTGTTGACGGACTTCTTAAATGCACTATACTCCCTCCTCGTGAATTGTATCATCCTGTACTTCCTGCAAAGATGAATCAAAAACTGATGTTTGTTCTGTGTCGAACTTGCGGACAAAATTTACTAGGGGAGTGTACACATGACATTGACGAACGAGTATTGACAGGTACTTGGACTATGGACGAAATACGAAAAGCTGTGGACAAGGGTTACGTTATTATTGAGATGTACGAGCTATGGGAATATAAAATGGCGTCGTTTGACAACGGGGACGGTCTTTTCACAGGGTTTATAAATAAATTTTTAAAAATCAAACAGGAGGCCTCAGGGTATCCAGGGTGGTGTCAATCTGAAGAAGACAGGGCAAAGTATATAGAAGATTATTTTATAAACGAAAATATTAAACTCGATCCTAATAAAATTTGTAAAAATGAGGGGCTTAGGTCACTTGCAAAATTAATGTTAAATTCATTCTGGGGTAAATTCGGTCAGAGGGAAAATCAAACAAAAACATCCATAGTAAGACAGCCTTCGGAATTGTTTAAAATGCTAGTCAGTCCGTCCGTAGACGTAAACCATATCCAAGAAGTGAACGAAGATGTAGTTGTAGTAAACTGGCAATATGTTGAGGACTCCTGCGAAGTACTCCCTACTGTGAACGTGGTACTCGCTGCGTTCACTACTGCTCATGCAAGACTTAAATTGTACGACTACCTGGACGCCTTAGATACTCAGGTGGCCTACTATGATACTGATTCTGTTATTTACCTGCACAGAGAAGGATTACACAAAGTAGAGACTGGAGATTATCTCGGACAAATGACTGACGAACTGGCCGACTACGGGGCCGGATCGTTCATTACAGAATTTGTATCAGGCGGTCCAAAAACCTACAGTTACAAAGTTCTATCTACTAAATCCAATGACCCTGTGACTGTTTGTAAAGTAAAAGGCCTATCGCTGAACCTTCGCACTTCGGGTGTGGTGAATTTTGAATCAATGAAACGGATGGTACTAGATAGAGAGGACGAACCGCTCGCTGTTACAGACACTCGTATAAAAAGAACAAAGGATCGTGAGGTCATAACCGTGAGCGAAACTAAAATGTTTAAAATCACTGGTGCAAAGAGAAAGAGAGATGGTGAATACGATTCGCTGCCGTATGGCTACATTAAAATCCCGCGCCAAGAAAGAGAGATATGTTGAACTCTGTGTTAGTATGTGTGTGTGTGTGTGTAAAAAGACTGAATGGCCCTCTGGAGCGGTGTAAAAACCTGTAAGGCTGAATGTGTTGTAACGGAGATGCCGAAATTTATGGTTGGGCATCACGGAAGCAGGCGGGTGGGGGCCTGCTTCATCCCTTCGGGGGTTTACATACCCCGACAAATTTGATAATCCCTTCAGTCGAACGATGGACGTGAGACGTGCTATTGCTGCAGAGCTTCATAAGCCCGCGAGAAGAAATTTCAAAACTAGGCGTGTGACTTTGAAGGGTTTAACGGATTTATTCCAAGCGGATTTGGTCGAGATGATACCGTACGCTAAAGACAATAAGGGATACAAGTACATAATGACCGTGATAAATTGCCTTTCCAAATTTGCTTTTGCCGTGCCTATAAAGTCGAAATCGGGGGCAGAAGTAGCCGCTGCGTTGGAACCGATATTTGAAAATCATAAGATGAAACATTTCCAGACCGATCAAGGTAAAGAATTTTTCAACGCACACGTACAAAAGTTAATGCAAAAATACAAAATAAACCATTACGCTACCTATTCGGACAAAAAAGCATCCATAGTGGAAAGGCTGAATCGTACTTTGAAAAATCGGATGTGGCGTGAATTTACTGCGCAAGGGAGTTACGAGTGGCTAGATATATTACCGAATATAGTTAGCTTGTACAATAATACCGTACACAGTACCATCGGTATGAAACCCTCTAAGGTATTGAGAAAACACGAGAAAATGCTTTTAGACAAAATCGCGGGAAAATCTATCAACAGCCAGCCTAAATTCAAATTAGACGATAAAGTTAGAATTTCCAAGTATAAAAAAACATTCGCAAAAGGTTATCTACCCAACTGGACAAACGAAGTGTTTACGGTGTACGGTATTAGACCTACAAAACCACCCACATATGTTTTGCAAGACGGAAAAGGTGAAGTTTTAAAAGGTGGATTTTACGGGGAAGAGTTAAGTAAGTCGAACACGGGCGACGTTTATCTCGTGGAAAAAGTATTGCGTAAGAAAGGAAACAAAGTTCTTGTGAAATGGCTGGGCTTTGATCAAACACACAACACATGGGTAGATAAGAGAAAGCTGCTCGTGTAAGGCCGAATGTCAATGAGGTCACAAAGTCTAGTTGCGCAAGACCGGTTTGGAGGCTCGGTACGCAGGTCCCAATGCCGACTGTAGAGTCTCGCATGCCGATCGTTAAAAAGAGAAACTCTAATAAATATACTTTAGTATCTATTCACAATGCGTATCGAGAGTATGTCGCACTCGCTTCAAATGTCAAACTTTGACGACTACCTGCCGGAAAGAAATTATAAGAAACGTCACAGTCCGATATTACCCAATACTATTAGATGTATTGTGTGTGGCCCCTCGAATTGCGGTAAAACCAATGTAGTATTCAATTTACTGTTCGAACCGTACGGATTGAAGTTTGCAAATATTTATGTATTCTCCAAATCGCTTCATCAGCCTAAATATAAACTTTTAGAAAATGTTTTTGAAAATTCGTGTATCGGATATTTTTCTTATTCGGACAACGATAATGTCATAGCCCCTGATGAAGCCGAGCCGAACTCGGTTATGCTATTCGATGATATTGCTTGTGAGAAACACGATCACATACGCAGCTACTTTACCATGGGTCGACACAACAATATAGACTCGTTTTATTTAGGACAGACCTACAGTAAAATACCCAAGCAGCTGATCCGGGACAATGCAAATCTGTTGGTGGTATTTAAACAAGATGAGATGAATTTACGACACATTTTCACTGATCACGTCACACCGGACGTATCTTTTGGAGTTTTTAAAGATATCTGTGCTCTCGCTTGGAAGAATAAACACGGATTTGTGGTCATAGACAAAGACAGTGAAATAACAGACGGTCGCTATCGAATAGGTTTCGATCGGATTGTAAAAGATATATAATGCGTATTTACACGTACAACGATATCGGTCCGTATGCTAACGCTACAAGGTTTTCTAAACCAAAGTCAAATCTTTGTACTTGGTACTATCCCGATAAGAAACAGTTTTGCGGTAACTATTGTAGTCGTACTACTAAACACGGTGATATATTTAACAGACGGTGTTGGAGACACAAGAGACGCGGGGGATACAGTAAAAGTTTACCACCCATTATCATACTGATGATTACATCGGGTAAGAGGATTTACAACAGGGACGCTTGGATAAAGTTTCTACACGAGAGCGAAAAGAATGGCGTCCCATTCGAACTAGTTATTTACAACGAACACATGTTAAAAGGTACCGTACGGCATTCTCAAAATCTGATCTCTCGGTTCAGACCGTTTCCAAACTTGTTCAACCGTATCGTTACACCCGGCCATGGAGACATAAACTACACGCAAGTTTACCTGGATATGTTGCAATGCGGCTGTTCCCTACCTTATGCATCCAGGTGTATAGTAGTAACGGAGCGTACAATGCCTATACGTGATCCGGTTTACGCCTATCGGCTAGTGCTCGGATCAAAGTGTTGTGTCGACGTGAGTTACAATGTAAAGTTTGGACCGCCGCCTAAAGACCTACCACGCCAAATGCGGGGGAAACATTTTGAGGCCGTAAACAACATGGCACAGGGTATGTTTACCGTAGATTTTCTGAAATTAGCTCTACCATCAGTACCGAAACAATGCATGCATTTCGGTTTATCATTTGACGGTAAAAAATATTCCATCATCGATCCGATACAATTAAACACATGGTGTGAATTTACAGGTGCAAATTTGGATGAATTTCTCTTGTTAAATTCATTCCTGTTGGACACATCTGCGCCTAGGCCTATATCTGAACTCAAACGACACATGCAAGACACGCCTGCAGATGATAACTTCATTGTGGCGGAAATACCCGAGTTGCGTGATAATTTAAAACGAACATTTGTATTCACCAACGTAAACAAAGTGGAACACATTCCATATTTTGATAATCATATGCGCAAATATTGGAAGGGGAAGGGCAAAGTGTTTAAAGTCTCAGCAGGTAATGTAGTAGGCTATCTGTTAAAGGATAAAAAGTACGCGCTCTTTTTGAGATCTATAGAATTACCATAAATAGAAAATTCGCAGCAAAAGACCTTTCATTTCGCGATATGTCGTCGTCCGAACAGGTCACCTTTGAGATAACACGTCTGAGAGACGCTATCAAAAGGAAGTACCAACAGATGAGATACGGGGAAGTCGATACGGAACGAGTTCTTGCAAAAAAGTACAAGCCGATTATTAGTGAGTTGTCTAAAATACGGACACTATCGGATGTTAAAACAGTGATAAAAGATGAACCGCCTGAACCTACCGCAGAAACTTCAACGCCCGGAGATCATAGTTTTATCGAAACTGATACGGTTGCGGAAACCTCAACGCCTGGGGGTCCTAGTTTTATCGAAACCGAAACAGTCGCGGAAACCCCCGATACCGTGACCGAGTTATTGTCAACGCCACAAGGTCGTGCTGAATCCAAAAATTGGGTGATAAATACGTTCAAACATCCTACTACACAAAGGTACTTGATTAAATTTATGACAGATAATCCTACTAAAAAGGTTATAGATAACGTGTACGGCCCGCGAATCGAAGGTGACGATTTTATGGTCGGTGATAAAACAATACAGTTTACGGACGAAGGGAAAATATCAATAGAAGGAACTAACTATAAAGGAACACCTGGACTGTACGAGTTACTTTTTAAACGAATACCCAAAGATGGTATGTACACCGATGCAGACTTGAACGCGTACAAAGATATCTGTTTGAAAACCAACGCGCACAAAAGAAAATATGATGCACGTGGTCAGGTTAATAGGAACCCTAAATCGGAGAAATACAAAAAAATTATAATACAATTGTTCCCTCCTAAATCGATCAGCGGAAAAGGATACTCTTACTGGGACGATCCGAACGAGCTATGCGATCGAATGAGACTTTTGCTAGCTTCCAATGACGCCGGTCACACGGGACATTCGAACGAGATTGCGTCAATAGTAGAAGAACTACGCGAAGTGGGGTTGATAAAAGGCTTGGGAAATAGAAAAATTAGATCATTGATAAGATGAGTGTCGACAAGTTTGGACGTTACTCCGAGGCGACGGTTTCGAAACAGGGTCCTAAAGGTGTAGGATTTAATCTCACCTCAGAGGGGAACTATGACATTCAGGATAAATTGTTATGTAATGTGGGTCAACCAGAAAATGAAAAGGATGCAGTCAACAAGTACTATGTAGATAGTAAAATACCTACAGATGAATATAAGTGGGATTTCGGAGGTAAAAAATTAACCAATGTCAAAGGGGGAACCGACATAACGGACGCCGTCAACTTTGATCAGTTAAATAAATATAAGTCATGGGTTACGAATAGTGTGATTCTCAAAAGACCTGTTGACCCGTTCCAAGCCTACGGTGAAGAGTATTTCGACGTTAAAAATAAACGTATATGTAATGTAAAAACTCCCGAGAATGAGAATGACGTTGCAACCAAGTCCTATGTGGACAATAGAATAACTCTTGACGATAACGGGTGGGGCTTTGGAAATAAAAGGCTTACCAGTGTCGGTCACCCAGTGTCCAATAAAGACGCAGTTAATTTAGAATTTTTACAGGCAAACGCTATAACCGATTTACCCGACGGTAGTGGCTATAATGTTAATAATAAACGTATACAAAACGTAGGATATCCCAAAGTAGAAGCGGACGCGGTAAATATGAAATACGTTGACGAACGTATATTGAACAAGGGGATCGTATCGTTGTCGGAACACGGATGGGATTTTAAAAATAATATAATAAATAATATCGGTCCACCGGTGTCGTTACGAGACGCGGTTAATTTAGAATTTTTACAGGCAAACGCAATAATTGTAACTCAATTACCCGAAGGTGATGATGTATTCAATGCCGGCTCTAAAAGAATCACGAATCTACCGGTCGCCAAAAAAGATAGAGATGCCGTGAATCTGCTTCAACTAAATGCAGTGAAAAAGGGTGTTTTAGATTTAACGAAATGGGTTAAGACAAACGCTATAATGAGGGACTCGCCTAAAACCTTTAACGCAAATCAGAATCGATTGTGTAATTTAGCTAAAGGCGTAGACGACGACGACGCCGTCACGTTATCTCAACTGAATGACACGATAAAAGCTATGGAAAAAGTAATTAAAGCTTATTCAAAGGCTGAATTTGTTCCCCTTTCACCTGGTGTATGATGTGGAAATAATTAGCTTAAAGTAAGACCCACTTTGTAAGGGTCTGCATTTCTTAAATTCGATCATTCATTAGGATGACTTTGACCGCGACGGTTGTGTTTTTCCTTATCAAATCTGTTCTCTCCGAGGGTGAGCAAAGCTTTTGCGGATTTAACGAAACTGACCACCCTCTGGACGCGACTGCTAAACTCGGTTGGAAGAATACTACGATATCATGGTATATGTACGGACCACGAGACCATCAGTTAATAGTACAACGGGCATTTGAACTATGGAGTAATAGCACCATTTTAAAATTTTATCGCGACAATTTACACCCAAATATTGTAATTTCTATGAGTGAAAAGAAACACATGAAAATAGGTGTGGGCAACGGCATATGCAATTTTAATTTCGACGGTCCTGGTAGAGTTTTAGCGCATTGTGATGCAAGACCTACTACTTCTCACGAAAAAGTAGAAATTCATTTTGACAATGACGAATATTGGGATTTCAGCATGAACTACCCCGCAACCGGTACCCAATCTTTCTATTTTGTACTTATTCACGAAATAGGTCACGCTCTCGGACTCAGTCATAATAATCAGTTCAATTCGACAATGTATCCTTATACAATTCTCCCTCAAAATATAACTGATATGTACCAGGTGAAGATATCCGATGACGCCATTCGTAGTATACAGAATATATACGTACCACTAACAACAACTACTACTACTACTACAACCACTAGTACCACGCCTATTCCAACTACAACATCAACTACTTCTACTACCACTACCACAACTACCGCTATGCCTCCTCCTCCTCAAACACCCGTAGCTACGGGACCCGACCTCTGTAATTTGAGAGGTAAAATTAACAAAATTCTAATTGGCGATAAGCACGTATTTTTATTTTATGAACA
>JAGFPH010018740.1:2048-14195 GCA_018207615.1 Philaenus spumarius
ATTTAAGGCTTCATCGCATCTCCGCAAATATTTGAGGCTCCATCGCACCTCCGCAATTATTTAAGGTTCTATATTATCTCCTCAATTATTTAAGACACAGTCGCATATCCGCATTTATTTAAGGCTACATCGCATATCCGCAAATATTTGAGGCTCCATAGCATCTCCGCAATTATTTAAGGTTCTATCTTATCTCCTCAATTATTTAAGACACAGTCGCATCTCCGAAAATATTTAAGGCTACATCGCATCTCCGCAAATATTTGAGGCTCCATAGCATCTCCGCAATTATTTAAGGTTCTATCTTATCCTCTCAATTAATTATTCAAGACAGTCGCATCCCCGCATTTATTTAAGGCTCCATCGCATCTCCGCAAATATTTGAGGCTCCATCGCATCTCCGCAATTATTTAAGGCTCTATCTCATTTCCACAATTATTTAAGGCTTAATCGCATCTGCGCAAATATTTAAGGCTTCGTCGCATCTCCGCAATTATTTAAGGATCCATTACAACATAAATACATTGATTTAAAAAAATGCTTCTTAATTGCCCGAAAATAAAGTTAACTATATAAAGCTAAAAAGTTTTCACTTCAAGACCCACAATCGCCTGTATTTTATTTTTAGAAAATACTTAATATCTTTGGATGTAGGAATTTTATTGATCGCAAATTTTGGTATGACATCTTTTACCCATGTACAAAAAACCCGAAACATATTTTCAAAATGTCGGCCGTTTAAAATGTTTTATGTAAAATATCTCGTAAGTCAATGACAAACATAACGGGTTTTATTATTATTATTTATTTATTTAACTTAAAATGTAACTGAGATATTGGCTAAACACTAAAAAATCTTCTCGGTTTTCTTTGTTAACCGACTTTTAAAATAAAATTTCGAAGTGACTCGTTTACAGTTCTGTTTTGTTTTGGTTTAATAAAAACTTTTTTTGTAAGTTTCTAATAATTTACTATGGAGTTTATTTACATAATTTTTTTTCATAATTTCGTTCTGGAGTTAATTATGGATAACTACCAAGATACAAAATTTGTATTAGCCTTGTGTTACTTTAAGGAATTAATATCACTAGTTAATAATTAAAACTAGTATCTCATGCGACTGGAATTCGACCAAAGACTTTGTAAAGTAACGAAATTCACCTTGTTATTCGCATAATTAATTGGAATGAAGTTGTATGCACATTCTTAATTGTTTACCTTGACGCTACGAGGAAGACAGTGGGAAAGGGCAAAGAGGAAGCTTGATGGAATTAATGATAGATATTTAGTAAACACGTGAAATTCTTTAGAAGTAAACAATTCAACTATTACATGGTAGAATAATTTAACGAATAAATAAATAAGTGTTAGTTCAGTTTGAAAGAAATTGAATCAACGGTAAATGTTTGTTTTTATACGGAAAATATAAAACCATGACCTACATAAATACATTATTGTATTCATTGCCATAGCAAACATCTGCATAAACAGATGACACAGCTGATTCGCATAACTAGGTTAGGAACACAATTTTAGGTTAGGCCTATAATTTCCGTATTAACGATAAACTATTGCAGTGACTCTTGTGGTGAAACCTAATGTCGAGAGTGATGAATGAGCACCGATCATAGTCCACAGAACTCGTTTTGGGGTGTAAAAATTGTATGTATGTTCGCACTCTAACAATTGCATTTTACGTCCGATTTGATACATACGTTGATAGTCGCTCGGACGAGTTCGTTAGCCAAAAAATCCAACAACCGAAAGCACGTTTTTTGACTGGAAGTAAATTTTTTTTAGATTTTTCGTACTCGAATGAAATTTTTTCGGGTTTTACTTAAAAAATAAACAGGATGATTCGGAACTATGCGGCATTGTCACAGACCCTAAAACGCTTCGTTTTCCAAATATCCGCCATTTTGTTTTTTGTACAAAATAATTCATAGGGCCTATCTAGGGAAATTTTTGACTGATTGAGTTCAAACTTGGCATGAAGTTTAACCTAGCAATGATATACCATAAGAAATCCAATCGTGCGTTTCAAAATGGCGTCTGTTTGAAAATTTAAACCTAAATTACTTTAAAAACCGTACATTTTAACAAAAAAATTCAAGACACCTTTTTTGTAGCCCTTTTGATTCCCTATCGGAGGGAAGAATTTAGGCAGGCGGGGCGCAGTCCGCTGGAGGGGAAGGGACACAACCCACGGAAAATATATTCGGAACCCGCACAAAGGCTTATGGACCGAAGTATTATGTTCAGAGCGCGGCATCAGACTGAGCCTTTTTGACCCCCCCCCCCCCATGTTGTTTCGAAATTTCAAAGCATCGGTGAAGAACTTTCGGAGGTTTAAGATTTTGAACTAACGAGCATTTATTAAAATATAATATTTATATAGATTTATTTGTTATTTAATTTGTTTTATGAATGTAATCAAAAGTATGTTTTGTGTTATAGGTAAGTCCCAGTTGTTCATCTTTTCGGTGCTACTGTAAGTACTGACTTGATCAAATTTATTAAAATGTGCATTTATGAAAATTGACAGAGCTGTAAGTAGTGGAATTTGTATTTATTGTATTGGGATAGTTACGTAAATAATTCGACCACGCAGCTGAACCGCTGACGTGAGTTGAGCAAATTTCCAAAATTAAGTTTATAGGCCTATGTTTTAGGGTTTCAACCAACAATTTGGGAAATAAGTCTATTCACGGCGGTGCTGAATAGCTGCAAAATGGTTCCCACGCAATTCCGCATGTTGGGAGTATCTTCAATACACACACAAAGCATTTAGTGCTTCGCACGCCAACTCCACGGTAGAATCCACCACATGGCTTTGAACCGGGTACTTCTATGGTATTTTACGTTTTGATCAATTTTGGGTTAACCAAGCGAGCTATAAGGTCGCGGAAAAAAAGGGGGCAGACTGACATCCAACATCTATATTTGTAGGAAAAACTAAAAAACAAATTAATTCTCGTAGGAAAAATCTCAAAAAAATAGTTACTTCCGGTCAAAAAACGTGCTTCTGATAGTTGGATTTTTTTGTTTAACGAACTCGTCCGAGCGACGTAGACAACCAACATGTGTACCAAATTTAAACCAAATCGGACTTAAAATTCGGCCGCTAGAGTGCGCACACGTACACACATAAATATATATGATTTTTATTGACACTCCAAAACGTGTTCTGGGGACCATGATCGGTGCTCATTTGCCACTCCCGACCTTGGGTCTTACCATTAAGGGCTTCTGCAATAGCTCATTTTTCCTATGTAAATTCGCTAATAAGGGCTATCGCATACGAAACACATTTCTTATTTAAAAAATAATAACCCTATAAAATTATAATTTTACAAAAAACGAAATATATTAGTAGAATTTATATACAATAATCTGTTTTTAACACTAAAATCATCTGATTTACACCTATATATTCCTATGCTATTTAAATGGGAATTATTTTATTCCGTAACAAATTTTCGGGACACAATTAAGAAAAATTAATAATTTTCCCCAAAATTCCATGTCCAGACCGTTAAAAATTAAACCTCTTCCAGCTTTCTACCACCTCCCATTCGCTCACAATTTCATTGTAAAATTTGGCCTTACGGAATTAGATGTATAATTAATAAAAACAAATACTTAAATTTTCAATGTTCACGTACTAAATATAACGATCCGAAAGTTTACAAAGTTGGTTTCGCAATATTATTTCATCCGTAACGTAAACCGAAAGGACGTTTTTTGAACTACACAAGACGGAGGTGGACCAGTCATACTTGAAATATTCCAATAATGTCGATACAGGCAGGATGTCAATATCCTATAATTATTATGTAACGCGCCTCCCAGCCCAGCTGCGGACAAAACCCGTTTCAGTCTATAACTTCGCATATTACATTTCTTCAATGGATATCCACTAGACCAGAGGTTCTCAAAGTCCAGGCCACCACGGACCCCCACCTGAAAACTTGCCAACTTTGCGGGCCCCCCCCCCCCCCCCAATTTATATGATACATTTCAATCTTATTTCCTAATATGTACTTACCAAGAATTCTATATATTTATTCAGTTTTCTATATATGTTTTAGAACTACTGTCTATTTCATTACTTAACACTATTATTTTGGGCTGTGTTAGTCAAAATTAATTTAAAAATCAATACCTAGGAATAAATGTTATCAAATTCCAAATTTTCTTACAAATGTTATTAAAGGTTTACTAGTAATAACGAACTTATTGGTGTTTGTGAACAAAACATTGTTAGCCTCGTTTAAGTGCTGATATCATTCTTCATATGAGTTGTACAACAAAGACGTATTAGGATTTTAAATGACAAAACGGAAATGCTCAAACGTGTTTAATTACACAAAAAGTAAGAAAGTAAAACATAGGCTAGTAACTTATGAACATAGTTATCTATAATATTTTTAAATAATATTTATCAAGTCTCCTTTCACAAATCATTGTGTCATCGTCTCTTGAGTTTTCACAGATAAATCAATGGAACGAATGAAGTTGTTTCTTCGATTTGATAATATCCAAGGTGTTGGGGAGAATTGTTGAAATCTTCAACCTCAATGCTGGTTCAATATTCTTAAGTCGATTTCTGTTAACACTTTTTATGTTACAAAGTGTAGAAAATGTTTGCTCACACAAATAAGTTGTACAAAAATTGACAAGATGTTTGAGTGCTTCGTTAGCTAAATTTTTGAATTCAGACTGGACAAGAAACCAAAAATGACATAAATCATTTTCTTCTTTGTAGATAACTTCCCAAGTCCCACTGCAAGATAACTCTACTAATTCATTTTGCTTACCTTCAGAGAGGCTTGAAAGACTAGCAATATCTCTTTTTTTAAATGGGTATCTCATCCAGTCATTATTGGTATCTGGTTCAGGGAAGTACTTTCTCAATGCTACATGTTGTGGTTGAATTTAACTTATTTTCTACTTTTTAGCAGGCTAGCACCGCGGACCCCCTGATACAAGCTCGCGGACCCCCACGGGTCCGCGGACCCCACTTTGAGAAACTCTGCACTAGACCGTAGGTGGCGTTCCTAGTCGATTAGAATTTGTTATTATAATGTGAGCAAAATCCGTGATTTGAGTTTCATAGACGTATATTTGAATTTCATCCGAGAATTCCGAAAGTGTGACGCAACCATGGGTGCCCATACCCCCCGGCCATGGCCCCCCTAGCTCCCAGGGAAAGGAAAATATATTTTTTATAAGAGCTCAAGCATGATGTGCAATGCACTGTGTATTGAAAATACTCCCAATATTGGGGTTGGCGTGCGAAGTATTGGGTTGCGTCCATGGGTGCCCATATGATATTTTCTAGGGTGAGGCTAGACCGGGGTATTGAGAGTATTTGCAATACACAATGCATTGCGTGCCTCGCACGCCAACCCCCGTATTGGGAGTATTTTCAATAACAATGCATTGCGTGCTTCGCACGAAAACCTCCATATCGGGAGTATTTTCAATACACAGTGCATTGCGTGCTTCGCACGCCAACCCCCTTATTGGTAGTATTTTCAGTGCACAGTGCATTGCATGCTTCGCACGCCAACAACCGTATTGGGAGTATTTTCAATACACAGGGCATTGCGTGCTTCGCACGCCAACCCCCTTATTGGGAGTATTTTCAGTGCACAGTGCATTGCGTGCTTCGCACGCTAACCCCCGTATTGGAAGTATTTTCAATACACAGGGCATTGCGTGCTTCACACGCCAACCCCCTTATTGGGAGTATTTTCAGTGCACGGTGCATTGCGTGCTTCGCACGCCAACCCCCGGATTGGGAGTATTTTCAATACACAGTGCATTGCGTGCTTCACACGCCAACCCCCTTATTGGGAGTTTTTTCAGTACACAGTGCATTGCGTGCTTCGCACGCCAACCCCCTTATTGGGAGTATTTTCAGTGCACAGTGCATTGCGTGCTTCGCACGCCAACAACCGTATTGGGAGTATTTTCAATACACAGTGCATTGCGTGCTTCGCACGCCAACCCCCATTTTGGGAGTATTTTCAATACACAGTGCATTGCGTGCTTCGCACGCCAACCCCCATATTGGGAGTATTTTCAATAACAATGCATTGCGTGCTTCGCACGCCAACCCCCGTATTTTCAGTGCACAGTGCATTGCGTGTATTTTTGTTGAACCTTCATAGTTTTCTTATTTAATAGATATTAGATCAAGCTCACAAGAGAGTAAGGCTGTAACCTACTGCATCCATGTGTATTGTACGTTGTAGTTTAATCAAGCAAATCTAAATATCAGTAGGGCCTATGCATGCAATGCACAATGATGTAAAATATGTTGCTGGATCCTGTGTTGTGTTGTCTATTTTATAATTATATTTTATAATTATATTTTATAATTTAATTTGCACTTTTTAAACCTAGTATTAATTTTTACTACTAAATTTCGGGATTCCCCCCCCCCCCCCCCCCCCCCTACGGCCTTGGGTATTAGCAAACAACGAAAAAGGCTTACTATATCATAATTCAAACACGTATCACTATTGAAATTGTGCCAGCTTTATCCTTTACTAGAGGGTTCCGCCCACTATTCGCTTCGCTCTCCAACCCCCGCGGTGACACGCGTCGAAATAAATGTAAACAGGTTATTTTATATAAATAGGCCTACTATTAAATTCTAATACGTCTTATTTATTTTTAATTAGGATCTAACATAGTGGATTCTTAATTTTAAATTCCTTAATTTAGTAAGGGTTTATTCTCTCTAGCTTTAAGGAAAGTATAACAATCAACATTTTGTATAGGGGTTGTTACTAAATTTTACCCCCTTAGCAGCACGCTATAAAATGCAAATCTAGTTTAATTTTTCTATTTATGTTGTGAGAAATAAATGTACAAAATAACAGCTGCCTAGCTTTAAGGGAAGTGTAACAATTAATATTTATTATTTTAAAGATTGTTTCAACCCTTAAATCAAAATTAATTCTAGCCTATGTTACTCAGGGTTAGTGTAGCTTTTTATTTGTAAAACTATTTTTTCAATCGGTTCAGTAGTTCCTGAGATTACCCCCTACAAACAAACACATTTTACCTCTTTATAATAAAACTAAGGGAAACCCCTGCGTGCTTCGCACGCCAACCCCGTTGGACCCTTTTACACACATGTTATATCATGTTATGTTTTCTGTATTTAAAAATTCAAATTGTTTCGTATATTTTATAACAGCGGTTTTAATAACATAAAGGTTAATAGGTCCAGCGTAAGACTCAGGTCTACACTTTAATAAGAACCTAACCTAAAAGTTAGAAAACAAATAATTGCTTCAAAGTTTGAAATCAGCTGTTAATGGAAATATTAGAGCAAACAGCTGTTTTATCTATTTTTTATTTCATTGGTTGCAAAGGTAATGAATGACCTGGACCTAGGCCTAACCTAAGAATTTTGTCCGTCTAAATTTACAAATATTGAAATAAAAAATGGTTTTATCAAAATTAATTATAGCCTATGTTACTCAGGGATAGTGTAGCTTTTTATTAGTAAAAGTATTTTTTCAATCGGTTCAGTAGTTCCAGAGAATACCCCCTACATACAAACAAACAAACAAACAAAAAAACAAAATTTACCTCTTTATAATATTAGTATAGATTATTAGTATAGACTAGGCCTATTTGACAGTTTGAAATACTTCCTCGCCGTATCACGTTTTGGTCTCCGCGTATTTTGGTTCTTGAAATTTGACACTCTTCCATTTAAAATTAAAAAAAATCTCCGTCCTAATCAATCGTAATTCTCGTGAAAATATCATAGTGTGAAATAATCTGTTTGCATTTGCTTCGCCGCGCTGGTTGTATATAAGTAAACCCTCTAGTATTTGTATAAAAATATGTAGAAACGCATGGACAATTAATTAAGGGTCTTTTATACCTTGCGTAAAACAGCAAAAATATGCACTTCGTAGTAACGTGTTTCGGACGCCGTTTTTCAACCTAAAAAGTTGTGAAACATCTTAAATTGTTCTTAAAGGCTTTGTGCTTTTGTCTTATATCTCATAATTGAAAGAAATCGACCGCAACTCCTTTTAATCAACAGTTTAACTGAGTAAAAATCGATTATTTTTAACGCATTTTTTGGGAGTTTTAAGCAATAATTTCCATATTTCAAGCTAACTTAAAAAATATAAAGCCTTCTTTATAACTCAAAGTAGTTTCCCAGATTATTAATTTATAAATAGAATCCGAAACACGTTATTACGAATGCATGTTTCAACGATTTTGCGGCTTTAGTCAGACCTTTTGTATTGAAACCATACTGTACACTCGGGAGTTTTCTTCAAGGTAAAGAATGAAAAACTATTCAGTTGACCACAGCTCCCCAAGCGGCACAGCTGTACACTACTAGCATTGAGTTTGTGTGCGTGTCATTCTTCCGCTAGCAAATATAGAGCAGCTTAATAAAGACGGAAACTGGTTACGGACGTAACTCTGACTGTAAACGTACTGAAATGCGCATGCGTGACAATTTATGTATGTGTTATTCAGAATAATGTTCTGATCATTATTACTCCAGTAATCTTGTTAAGCGTTTAACATTGCTCTTACGGGAGTTTAAATTCAAGATGGTGGCCGGGTCTGCCGGGCCTTAAGGGTCTGCTGTAGTGACGGCCATCTTGGTTTTTTATCCTATAAGAGTAATGTTAAATTTCAAACTATTTATTTCGTTTAATTTTTATCATTAAAGTGTTTGCAAGGTCTCATTTTAAGCACAGTCACATTACGCATCCGTTTTGCAATTTATATTTTTTTAAATGCTTTTGATGTGTTATGTAATTGACATTTTGTAATTTCAAAGTTTGAATTTTTTTCCTAACACAATACAAAATTAATAATGAAAAATAATTTGCAAGCCGGATCCGAAATTTTATAAAGAATATTCAGTTTTTTTTCAACACTCAATTATAGACTTATAAAGAATTCTTTAAGGTAAAGAAGAGCCTTAAAAGTGAAACCGCTGCGTTCGAGTCACGTGATTCACCAGTTTGTCCGCTTTGACTTTTTAACGCGTATTGTGAATAGTTCCATTGGATAATTCACTGCGGTCATACTTACACAAATATATTTCTGCGAGAGAAAATGTCGAAGGAAATGAAATACTGTACATTTAAATTACACACATTCAACATTTTCATTCATCGTAGGAATGCTTAATATCTCCCGTGATTACTGCGAATAATGTTTAGCAAACAAGCCCTTTAATCCGAAAACTGCGCCCTTTCTTAACGCCCTGACATGAGAAACGGCACTAAACCCTGAGTCGCGTTTTATCAGCCTCTAACATTTTAATAATTTAAAAGTACAGTATAGTTATGTCTAGGTTCAGTTACCTGTGTCACGCGATTTGTTCCAAATCGTCACCGTGCATGTCTTTTGCTTCGGTTAGAGCTACTAGTTAGCGCATTTCCATGGGAAAAATGAGTTATTGCAGTGGCCCTTATTGTAGTAAGACCCAAGGTCGGGAGTAGCAAATGAGCACCGATCATGGTCCCCAGAACACGTTTATATGTCATTAAAAATTATATATATATATGTTCGCACACTAGCGGCCTCATTTTAAGTCCGATTTGGTTCAAATTTGGTACACACGTTGGTTGTCTACGTCGCTCGGGCGAGTTTGTTAGCCAAAAATATCCAACAATCTGAAGCACGTTTTTTGACCGGAAGTAACAATTTTTTGGGGTTTTTCCTACGAGAATGAATTTGTTTTTGAGTTTTTCTACAATTATAAATGTAGGATGTTATTCTGCACATTTTGTTTTTTTACGCGACCTTGTAGCTCGCTTGGTTCCCCCAAAATCGATCAAAACGTAGTGGATCCTACCGTGGGGTTAGCGTGCGAAGCACGCAATGCATTGTGTATTGAAGATACTCCCAATACGGGGGTTGGCGTGCGAAGCACGCATTGCTTTGTGTATTGAAGATACTCCCAATATGCGGAATGGCGTTCGAAGCTCGCAATGCTTTGTGTATTTGAAGATACTCCCAATATGCGGAATGGCGTGCGAACCATTTTGCAGCTATTCAGCACCGTCGTGAGTAGACGTATTTCCCAAATTGTCGGTTGAAACGCTAAAACATGGACCTATAATCTTAATTTTGGAAATTTTCTCAACTCATGTCAGCGGTTCAGCTGCGTGGTCGAATTATCTTTAATTTTGATTTACTTTTACACCCTTTAAAAGAAAACTTTAACTGTTTTGTAGGCAAAACCTTAAATTATGTTAAGTTTTTGTTCCAAATCAGCTTTTTTATTTATAATTTTTAACAACAGTTTTTCGAATTGAATTAAATTTGAATTTAAGTAAGCATTTTCCGTCGATTTTTGTATTCGCTTGCTTTTTGTTTGTTAATGTAACTTAAAAATTCTGTTTTTTGTAATGCATAATAAACTGATTCTGAATTTTCTAATTTGGTTGCTATGGTAATGAATGTCTACAAACATGTGTTGCTAAGCGTTTGATCCGAACAGCTGTTTTATCTCTTACAGGGCTGGGAGTGAACTCCTGAATTTTCACTATTTTTACGCTTTAAAATAAAATTTTGCAAAATCTTTTCTTAGTGTGCGTCTATGACCCCGAAAGAATACACCTTTAAATTTTCGTATTTGTATCTTAAGTAGTTTTTGCTTCACGATTGACGAAGCAATCTTTTGTCGATTGACCGCGGCAATGCCAACATACCAACGCCGTTACATTTTTATACAACAGTTCCGTGATTTGTGATTCTTTATGTACATAAACAAAATTTTATTCCAATGAGCAGTGCGATGTTTTATGTTGTAGTTTGTGTGTATGTGTGACTTTTTATTTTTGTTTGACGTGCTCACATGTTAGTGATTTCAACACCTGAAGATGAGAACCTGTTCTCGAAACGCGTAGTGTATACTACAACATAAGTTGCATGACGGAAATCCAGGTATATGTTTATATAGGTATACTACATTTTTTAGTTTCATACTATATTGCAACTGGAGACATAAAAAATGAATATATATAGGTAGGCTATATAGATAATGTTTGCGCGGTACTTAAAACAAAAAATGTGAAAGAAAATCCTAACAAATTGAATTCTCGGGAAAGTTTTTGGTAGAAATTTTCTTTGCCAACCATTCTTTCGCCGTTTTGGTTAACTTTAAAATCCCAAACGGCCTTATTTTAAAACCCCATTTCACCTTTTCGATCTCTGCTTGGCACCATTAAAAAAAAAAAAACAAACAAAAATACACAGTCCATGTTATCGGAAAATTTTATTAAAATCGTATAACTAGTGTTTGACTGTTGTCCCTTAAACGTTTTCATATTGACAATCGACCGAGCCTACGTTCGGACTAACACATAATCCGTCACGAGTGTAAAGTCTCGTTTGATTATAGTTGATATAATATTATTTCCTAGTAAAAATGTTGTCGGACGAGTTTATTTAAAGTGGTGTATAAATAGTGTAGGGGCTAGTCTTAGTTGCAGCGGCTGTTGAACTTGGGTTCGTGAACTGTCTGCCGTGCAAACCGGCAACGTTGCATTTTTGTTTACATCTCGCTGCGAGCCGGTTTGTTATTGATTGCTCTGTATTAATATACAGTATTTCCTTGTAGGTCACTATTACGAATATTTAACATGTCCTAGCTTAAAAAATCGATTAGTCGTGTTTACATAATCCAAATATCGAGATGTGGAATTGATTAATTGTATTTCTGGTATGCTGTTTTTTTTTTAATGGAAAGAGTTATAAAGAAATAGTTACAACCAAGGCCTTAGCCCCCTCCCCCCCAAGTAGAACCCCCCTCGAAATCTCTTACGTGGATTTTAAAGCTTAACGCAATGCATTGTGTATTGAAAATACTCCCAACACGGGGGTGGGCGTGCGAAGCACGAAATGCTCTGTGTATTGTAAATACTATCAATACGGGGGTTGGCGTGCGTAGCATGCAATGCTCCGTGTATAGAAAATACTCCCAATACGGGGGTGGGCGTGCGAAGCACGCAATGCTCTGTGTATTGAAAATACTTCCAATGCGGGGGTTGGCGTGCGAAGCACGCAATGCAATGTGTATTAAAAGTACTCCCAATACGGGGGTTGGCGTGCTAAGTACGCAATGCTCGGTGT
>JAGFPH010018741.1:0-16015 GCA_018207615.1 Philaenus spumarius
GCTAATGTCCGTTAGGTTAAATAACGTTATGTATCTCCAAGGTATTATTTGTTGTAGTTTGGGTTTGGTTAGTTAATAGCCTAGACTCCTATGCTAGCCTAAGCATTTTCCCTGTGCCTATAAAGTCGAAATCAGGGTTAGACGTAGCGGCCGCATTGGAATCGATATTTGACAATCATAAGATGAAACATTTCCAGACCGAGCAGGTGGGTTGTTTAATGTTAATAGTAAACGTATTGTAGGTATGTCCAATGGTTTAGGGTACGAAGATGCCGTAAATTTGCGACAGTTGAATGAACTAAAAACTTGGGTCATAAACAATACATTAACTTCAAAAAAAAAAAAAATTATTAATATGTGCGAATACTATGACTGTAATTATAAGCGTATAGGTAATTTAGCCATGGGAATTATCGACAACAATGCCGTCACAATTTCTAAGGAGCCAAATTAAAACGAATTAACTTTGCGTCATTCAAAGACGGGCTAAAGCGGGCAATTACAAATATTGTACAAGCACTAAACGAAAAGATAAAGCATAATAAGGACGCGCTTGTAGTTCTGCTTTCTACTTTTTAAACCATGAAACACAAAAACTTTCCAGAATTTATACTACGTTTATATTCACCGACATTAGCGATACCCCAATTCGCTATAGGTCAGTAGTAAACCAAGCTTGCAATTTAGGTAAACTTTCAGTAACGATCATGGAGCCAGAGAGGATGGTCGTAGGGAGTCTACCTAACACATCGCTGGGTATTTTCTTAAAATCAGTACATTTCCTAAATCCCGAGTGCACAAAAATCGCAGCAACAGGACTATTCCAGCCTACGGGGTATAGCCTAGGGTTGTTGATTCAGGCGGGTAAAAATTTTGTTTTCTTTACAGACGAAGTGTTTAACGAAATATTACTTTTGGACATAATTTCTGCTCTTGAAGGAAAGGCTACGCACGAATTTAATCTAAGTGTTGGGAATATTCGAGTAAGAACTGTGTTTGGAAAACGTTATGTTACATTCAATGATGGTCAGCATTTTTTAAACTTGAACCTGTCGGAGTGGGGACTGTTTAAAGACGCCATACCTCTGATAAACCTTCGTATTAAAGAATTATTTTATTACGAGGAGGATTTGCGCGAGTACATCATTAAATGCCTTTCCACAGACGAACTCGATTCCAGCACACTCCCCGAAGTGGACAGATTGTACGAAGAGGTGAAGTTGTTCAAAAAATATGCATGCAGTAGTTGAGTTTCACGGTTACCACGATAACAGCTATAAGTTTATAGTCAAAGAGTTTGCTATAGTCGGTGAGAATTTCTCCAGTGTCGTTATTTTCAAACCGCCTTATACATTTGATCAACTTAATAGTGGCGCTCGGAGGACAGCCCTTTGGTTACAAAAAAACTATCATCATATCGGCTGGGAAGAAGGTGACGTTCCTTACGACGAAGACGTGATACGCACGCTTTGCAAACCGTTTTCCATAATTTACACAAAAGGATTGGAAAAAACTCAGTTTTTGAGAAAGCTTCTGCCACACGTGGCAGAATTACCAGAGATGGAAAGATACTCGCACTGTACAAAGGTTAATTGTATATTACCTCAGCACTTTCAATACGACAGTAAGTGTGCCTTAAAAAGTGCTAAATATTATTACGATTAAACACCGAAATTATTGGCAGGGCGAATGGCCAAAACATTGTATTTTTATTTATATCCAATGTATTTTGTATTCTAATAGCCGTTATTACTGTAAATACTTTAGTGTTGTAATTAGAGGGAATTATTAGTAATAAACTGTATTTATTTGTGTAACAAAGTTGTTTTAATGAGTCATTCCTATAACCATTTATTTACTGTAACTGTTATCAAATTGTCATTTTAATGTGAACAAAAAAAAAGTGTTTGGAAAAGAGTGACACGGTTTTTGTACATGTCTAGGGGTCAGTGACCGCCTTGACTCCTGGGTTAACGCTGTGTAACGAGATTTTAGTACAATGGTGTTAGAGGCAATTGCACAACATTGTGTATTGAAAACTGGCAATTAATAGCAGCCATGGTAAATATGGGGAAATAATAAAAAAAAAGAATTTAAATGTAATTTATTTCTTACAAGGATTTGACGCCAGCGCATTCTGGTAGAGAGTTTTAGAAATATTAACCCGTCCGACGGTAGCGCGTTCTGGTAGAGAATCAGCGAATTCATTAGACAGTACAACGGATACAATTCTGCCGACTCGGCATTGTTACACATGCTAACATAAGTTTTGCTGATTCGTTTGGAATGTGTAAGTCTACATCTAAAGTTTGGTTATGTAATTACGTATATCATACACAAGGGTGTGGCAGAGCCTAAGGTTAGGTAAGCCAAATTTTTAGTTCGGCTAAGTGATGTTCGGTTGGACTCGGGAGAACCTTACGTTCGGGCAAGTAATTATAATAAATAATTGAAGTTGTAACATAACCTCAAAGTACAATATATGCGGGGCTTGTACAGTATAAACAGTCACGAGTACAGCTAAGCCTAAGTTTTAGTTCGAAAAAGATCGGATAGGTCTGGGCCACAAAATTTGTAAAAGATTTACATTACATTTGCTAACTATTGGAATGTCTAGTCAGCATCTAGCTGGGATGTCGATTTTATAACGATGTACAGAAATGTTAGTCAGTTAGCAAGTCCAGAATGCTGGTTCAACAAAATTCGGGGAAAAGCGTTAAGTATAATCGTGTTAGTAAATGATTTAGAAAATAAAATTATTATCGAAAGTTTTGATGTAAATCAAGGGTGTGGCAGAGCCTAAGGTCGTAGAAGTGGTAAAGTATCGAGTAAAAAAGAAACGCTTTATAAAACAGAGACATTTTATTAATAATTAATCGATTAAACGGTACACAACATAGAGTAATTATTGATAATTTTAATGTTAAAGCTAAAACCGTGATTGTTACTAAGCTCCCGTGTCTACCGACAAACATACGGAGAATTTATATTGAAAGAAATTTTAAAGGTGGCTTAGAGAAAGTTTTAACGTTAAGTAATACAGGCGGGTTCGATTAAGTTTGGTTATGTAATTACGTATATTATACACAAGGGTGCGTCGGAGCCTAAGATTTGGTTAGCTTAAGTTTTATTTCGGTTAGTTACGGTTTGTAAGAGTTGCGGCAGAGCCTTATGTTACGAAAAGTCCGGTAGAAACAGTTATATCATAAGCATGGGATGTGGCAGAGCCTTACGTTGAGTTGAGCGAATTTTATATTAATATCCGCTGCGGAGAAATTGCTCTAATCACGACGGTGCTGAATAGCTGCCTCCGTGTACGAAATATATTTTAGAATTCGTTTGCACTTAAGCCTCCGTTAAAAACATTAACAATTCCGTTTTTTTCGAAATTTTGTTGCAAAATTTGGGGGAGGGGCGACCCCAGGGGTGAGTTAGACCGAGTACAACTTGTTTGACTTTTTAAAACATTACGTTATATTTTGGTCGGTTATGTAGTTACGTATATCATACGCATGGGTTACGGCCGAGCCTAATGTTAGCCAAAATTTCAATTTTTACTAAGTTCGGATTGGACTCGGACAGAACTTTACGTTTGGGTTAGCTTGGTTTTCCGTACAATATAACACATTTTATAAAAATAATTCGGGGGTACAGCGAAGCCTAAGCTCGGTCAAGCCCGGCGTTTTGGTTCGGGTAAGACTGTTAGAAACAGTGTATATCATACGCACGGGGTGCGGGAGCGCCTACGGTTAGCCTAAGCTTTATTTCGTCTAAGTACGAATTTCGGGGGTTGGGGGAGAGCCTAATTTTAGCCAAAGTTTTATTTTGGCTAAGTCCCCGTCGATTGAACTCGGACAGAACCTTACGTTCGGGTTATCTCGGTTTTCCATACATTAAAACACATTCATAAAAATAATTCGGGGGTACAGCGAAGCCTAAGTTCGGTCAAATCCGGCGATTTGGTTCGTGGTAAAACCGGTAGAAATAGTGTAAATCATACGCACGGGGTGCGGGGGCTCCTACGGTTAGCCTAAGCTTTATTTCGTCTAAGTACGAATTTTGGGGGTTGCGGGAGAGCTAAGTTTTATTTCAGCTAAGTGTTCTTCGGTTGAACTCGGGCACCTTACGTTCGGGTTAGTTCGGTTTTCCATAAGTTATAACACAATTTATAAAAATAATTCGGGGTACAGCTAAGCCTAAGCTCGGTCAAGTCCGTCGTTTTGGTTCGGGTAAGACCGGTAGAAATATATTACAAGGGGGTGCGGCAACGCCTATGGTTAGTCTAAGCTTTATTTAGCCTAAGTACGAATTTCGGGGGTTGCGGCAGAGCCTTACGTTCGGTTAGTTACGGTTTGCAAGTCTGAATTTCTCTAAGTCCGATTCGGGTTTACTCGGGGGCATTCGGTAGTGTTCGGGTTTATATAATGCACTTTATACTATAACCCGACGACACTATAACAATTTAAAGCTAATAATTTCTCTAAGTGACCTTCAGTCGGATTCGGGAACGGTAGGTAATGTTTGGGTTGTTATAATACAATTTATACTATATCCCGACGACACTATAACACCGTGCACCTGATGCAAGGTTGCTGACGGATGGTAAACTTATATACTTCACAAAACAGTACATTCTCAACAGAGTCGGCGTAGCTTAACCGCTAGCGCTGCGGACTCGGGTCATGGTGATACCCGGTTCGACTCTCGGCGACACCCAAACTTTTTTCAAAGCAAAAAAAATTAAATTAAATTAAATATTAATTATTACAAAACAAGATGGCTGCCAAAAAAAAAGATGGCGGCTCAAAATTCCCCAAAATCTTTAAAAATCCAAAATTTCCCAAAATTCCCAAAATTTCCAAAAATCAAAAATCTTCAAAAATCCAAAAATTTCCAAAAATCAAAAATCTTCAAAAATCCAAAAATGTTAGGTTAGGTTAGGACCTGCCAAACAAAAAACCCAAAATCCAAAATCCCCAAAAAATGGCTTAGGTTAGGACCCCAAAAAAAGGGTGCGTGGCTTGGGTTAGGAACCAAAAAGACCCAAAAAAAAAAACACCAAAAAAAAGGGGGCGTGGCCAAGGTCAATGACCTTCCCCCACTCCATTTTACGATATAGTATCGGGAACTCTACTGTTGTCTGTTAAACGGGATTAAAAGGGAAAATGGAGACCGAAAAATTGATCAGTCAACTTTAATAACTTTACATTACCGCACACCAGTTATAGGTTAACACACAATAATAATGGTAATAATATATATGAATAAAAATTACGAAAATAACTTACGTCCATCGTAATTTTCACACTCTAACATACAAGGGTTGCTATACGTTAGTCCGTCGGAACCGCAAACAGGATTCAAGACTCTAGAGCAATCGCATTCATCTCCGTTCTTAAACATTAAATACATTCCACAATGAGTGCACTGCATAAACACTATATAAAGTCAACTGTCGCAATGTAAAGACTATGAAATTATAATGGTTATACATTTATTTTCACAAAGTTTTTTGAACTAGAAGATACAACCTTGAATTTTAGTACAATGTAACAATTTAAAAATGATCTTGATAAAAAATAAAATGTTATGATAAAAAAATATTTGATGATTATGGAGGAAATTATAACTTGGTGCAATACATTTTTCTGGAATTTCTTTGAGTTAAGATTATAATAATCAGCTGCCTTTCTATTCGCACTTTGTTAGTACCATATCGCAATCAAGAGTTCCCTAATCTCACCCAACAAACTAAATTCAATAGTTTAAATTCAGTTTTTATTTTATAAATTTTAGTAAATTATTCTATATATTTAGCCCTAGCTAAAGCTTTAATAACTATTCTTATTGTACATCTCTTACTCTCTTTATTAATTTATTTATGCCAGTAATTTACAATTACATAAAGACTGCCTGAACTAATCGGTTACAGTAAAGAGAAACGGGTAATGAAAAAAAGTTTATTGTATTCGAAATTAGCGGATCTAATCGTTGTTTTAAAAGTTTCCATTAAAATGAAATTATGTTTAAGCGAACAATTTGTAGTAAAATTGTGTGATAGTTGGCGATAGTAGTTATGAACCAAATACAACTTTGTTAGAATTCAAAATGTAAACTACGTGCATTTATATATATTACATATACTAAATATATGTACCCGCAACAGTTGTCCACGGCAATAACGGTCAAAAATATCTTAAAGCAAAATCATCAAACATCTTTTGCTAATTTCGACATTTTACATCGCGTCGGAGCAAAAAATGTCCAATATAAAATTTGCCGAGAATTAAATTTCCAATCGCCAAGGTGGTCTTAAATTTTCTTTAAAAGCTACAGATGTTTAAAAAGTCAGCAAACCAAAGGTTTAAGACAAATGCTAACTTTTGTGTTATAAATCCTAAACTATAAACCAACAGAATCGGCTCGGTGGCCATTTGAAAGAACTCGGCGAGCTGAATACAATGAGACGGTGATACCTAGGGCTCTATAACAAGGGCTAAACCGTTTCTTTGATCTCAGCACTGTGCCGCCAGTTTCAATTTGACGTCACTGTGCTGATAACTGCGAAGACTAGAGCAGTGGACTCCTTGTGCGCGCTGTCGTTTACTCGCTGCTGTAACTCGACGGAAAAGCTTCAGTAAAATAAAACTTAGATATACTTAATCTACATTAAGTACGGATTCTAACAGTATAAAAATATTTTATTTTTACAGGTATTTCAAATTTTAATAATTGAAAATATTTAAAAATTATCACAGTCTGACATGGAAAAGTTACTAAGCGAGGAAAGTTTTTATTTTTGGGTTACAAACAAACTTCTAGCGGGAAAGTTGTAGCTAATGAATTGATCTAAACTTTTCAATTCACCGATTTGTGAAGATTTTCCATCGAGTTAACGACAGCGCGCACATTACTGAAAAATTACCAGCTGGTGTAGTGTCAGCATGGTGACGTCATAGGCGATCGGTACTGGGTCACCGTAAATGAGCAAAATGGTATAGCCCTTGTTATAGAGCCCTGGGTGCTACCAGTCTAAGTTGTAAGCAGAAACGTGAACAAAAGAAGGCAAAATAGTCGTATTTGGTCACTAATGACGTCACAACTCTAGAACGAATGGACTTTCTCTAATGTGCATTTCTCCTAAACCTTCCGGAAGAATTGATGCGTCTATGGCTCAAACGCCAGCTTTATACGACAACCGTTCTCAGTTGATGACGTCACAAACAGACAGACACGATTTTATAAATATGTATATTTGTTAAGACAATAATTTAACACACTTTAAACTATGGTTTAGGTTGTTATTTATTTGACGTATAGCCATAAACAACCGATCGTGATAAATTATAAAAATAAGTTATATAATTGTATTTTCTATAGTATATTGAAGAACGGTATCGGAACGTCTAGAATTTAATCGTTAAGGAAAATTACTATTATTGCTATACGACAAAAAGATGCCAGTTGAAAAATGTATGTTGAATGTCAAACAATTATTAAAATTTTAAATATTAAATAGTTACTGAAACCAAACTATTTTTTATAGAAAATTTAACAACAGAATAGTTTAACAAATAAACAGCATATGGTTTATGTTTGCCGATGTTTAGATGTACAGTATAAGAAAAACGTACTGCATAATATATTTAGAAAAATAATAAACTATTATAAAACCTACTTTTTTGAAAACTCTTGCCGTAACATCGGCGACACAAATAAGCACTACCAAATAAACACCAAACTTAAGCTGCATTGTCAATGGACAAGTATCAGTACTTGAATGTTTGTGCAGTTCGAGGCTTTGTTATATAATATACGGTAATGTTGTAAAGCTGATTGATTAGTTAGGTATAAAACATGAAATAGTCGTTTAAACAATTACAAATTACAAAAGAAAGTCACGGCCAAATTTCTCTTTTATTATTTTATTTGAGATATACTTAGTTGAATAAAACATACAATGTTTATTACTTGTATTAGGCCTATTAATTGTCCTTTATTTAAACAGATGAATCAATCTTTGCTGTTCAAAACATAAACTATACCACTTGTCTATGAGCTATTGCAGTGACTGTTATGATGAGATCTAAGGTTGGAAATGGTGAATGAACACTGATCATGGTCCCCAGAATAAATTTGGGGTATCAATAAATGTTATGTACATATATATGTAATATGTTTAATGTATTCGCAATCTAACGGCCGTATTTTACGTTCAATTTCGTTCAAATTTGGTACACACGTTGGTTTTCTAAGTCACTTGGACGAGTTCTTTAGCCAATAAAAGGTTTTCGTACTAGAATGAAACTTGTTCATGTATTATCTACAAAAATAAAAACAGGATATTATTCTGCACATTTAGTTGTTTTACACTACCTTGTAGAACGTCCGGTTCCCCCAAAATTGTTAAAATACCCGGTTAAAATCCAAGTAGGGGTTTTACCTTCGGTGCATCTTCTGAACCAATGTAAACGCGCGAAGCAGGTTATTTTTAAATTTAAAATGATTCGTCAATGAACATTTTTAATGTATAGTTATTATAATATAGGTTATGTATAAAATGTCTTCATACTATACGGGGAGGTATCTAAACAACTTTCCATTTACTCTTCGGGTTTAATTTTTTTTTTTATCTAAACCATATCTACGTAAAGTTGTATGACTTAAATACGAGTGACAAAATACAATATTAAAATCAAACCGGCTTATATAAATAAAGGGAAATTTCTCTAATTTGCCCAGAAGTACTTACTAAAATGTAATCCTTGGTATGAGATGTGGGAACATGAAATAACTCATTTGTATTATGTAAATTAATTTGTTACCAAAGCCATTCATACTTGCATAGAGCGTGATAATTCAATTACTTATCTCAGGGGAATAAAAACATTCAAGATCTAGAATAGAGATTGTTTCCGTCCATTTTTACTCCCCTTGATTAAATGATTACACAAAAAGACCTCAATTACAATTTCTTAGAGAGAAATATTTTCTTTCCAGAAAAAATGTGGTGAGTGTTAGTGATATTATAACAAAGCTTATAGTTTTTTGGTAACGAGGTGATATTGCTTTATAGCTAATAAATATTTATATTTTGTTTTTAGTTGTAAATTTGACCTTAGGTTTTCGTAAAAATTATAATCTTGTTAGAAAAACTATTTGTAACCTCATCTGTGGGTCACAATCAACTGCCTTGAAATCTGTTAAACTACTGATACGTAATTTAGAATGGTCATGTAACTTTCTTGCATACATTCAGTAAAAAACGTAAATATTTAGGGTTCATCTTGACAATGAAATGGCCAAACAAGTGATAAAAGATTCTATTGCCTGACCCAGTCGAGAAGGGTACAGTTTGAAAAATCTAATTTCTCTCGTTTCTAAAATAACGTCACAAGAATAACCAAGGTAAATTATTGATCGAATGTCAGTAAAAAAAATTAGGCAAATTAGGCTGAATGAAGTCCATATTTTCTGAAAAATAAACAAAAGCTGGAAACAATTTCAATCCACTTGGGGATGAAATTGAATTTAAATTCGACTAACTGGGCGAATGTTTATGATTTACGGTTCAAAAACGTTAAACCTTCAAAAATTATTCGGAAAGTAGGAGTAATGAATCGTAAAAATATGTGCTACATTTATACAGAATTTTATACTCTACAACTTTTTTTATATAACATTTTTTTATTTGGAGTATTCATTTTTGAGATACAGGCTTTTTGAATATGAGCATTAGTTGTTCCTTTTCAGTCAAGTTAGTAAGAATTTCCTATCTTGGACGATTGACTGTGGCTTAACCTATGAACGGAATTTAACTTTTAAGAGCTCATTAGTTGTGTTTTCATTATTCATTGTAGACAAACTTTTTATATATGATAAGTCGTTTCCAAGATATAATCGAAAAAAGGGGAAAAAACAAATTTTCTCTGGTTTCGGCTCACAAAGTTGTGTCATGCTCAGAAACTGTCGCAAACTCATATTACTCTTGTTTGGCAGTGGATTAAAATAGTAATATATTTAGATTATGTTTATTTTTCAGGGAGCTAAGTCTAATTTGTCTGGGCTAATAGATTTACTGAAGGGTTTTGTAGCAAAGATTAATTTGACAGTAATGAGATTATGTTTTATCTATTCTCTGATATCTGAGTGATAAGTAAGCTTTGTTTTATTTATTTATTCGTTTAGAGTAAATCGCGCTCATTTAAAAGCGATTTCATAATGATGTGATCATTTTATCACAAATCGGTGAGTTGAAAAGCTTAAATCAGCTCATTGGCTACAACTTTCCCGCTGGAATTTTTTTGTAACAGAAAAATAAAAAAAATCTTCGTTTAGTAACTTTTCCATTTCAGTCTGTGATAATTCTCAAATATTTTCAATTATTAAAATTCAAAATACATGTTAAAATAAAAGTTATTTATACTGTTAGAATCCGTACTTTATGTAGCTTAAGAATATCTATGTTTTATTTTACTGAAGCTTTTCCGTCGAGTTATAGCAGCGAGTAAACGACAGCGTGCACAAGGAGTCCACTGCTGTAGTCTGCGCAATTGACATCGCCGTGACGTCACATCTGCCCTCGGGTAGGACTGGCGGCACCGTGCCGAGATCAAAGAAACGGTATAACCCTTGTTATAGAGCCCTGATGTAACCAGAAAAATAATTCAAGCTTAATTGAAAATTGAAGTTTAGAATAATTGCATGTGAATAAAAATAATTTATTTAGTAGACACACGAGATGGATATTACTGTTTTAACAAAACGTGTGCACTAATAATCCTACTAATATTATACATGTAAAAGTTTGTCTGTTTGACTGTCAATCACGCAAAAACCTTAAGGATTTGAATGAAATTTGGCACACATATAGAAAATGACCTGGAATGAGACATAGGCTATAAATAATTTCGATTTAAGGGTTGAAACAACCAATAAAACAAGAAATATTTATTATTATACATCCATTAAGACTAGAGAGCTGGAAATTTGTACATTTATTTCTTACAAGAAATATATAAAAGTAAACCATATTTATATTTTGTAGCGTGGTCATAAGGGGCGAAAATGTGATTAGAACCCAAAAACAATACAAATTATTATTATATTTCCCATAAAACTAGAGAGCAGAAAATTGGTACATTTATTTCTTACAAGATATGTATAAAATGTAAACCATATTTGAATATTATACAGTGCTGCTAATGGGTGATATTGTGATAACAACCCCTAAAACAATACAAATTAAATATAATACTTCCCTTAAAGCTAGAGAGCTGGAAATTGGTACAATAATTTCTTACAAGATATATATATAAAGTAAAAAATATTGTATTGTGTGCTGCTGAGGAGTGAAAATATGATAAATCTAAAACAATAAATAATTATTATTATACTACCATTAAAGCCAGAAATCTGGTAATTTTTGTACATTTATTTCAAAACATATTTTCATTTCGTAGTGTTCCGACCGCTTCGACTATATTGCAAATATGTGGAGATTTTTCATTATTTTTTCACAAAAATCGACAATATCTCGAAATCAGTGAGTCCTAGAGCATGTTTGACAATTCTCGACCCTTCTTTAGGAAGCACCATCTTTGCCAGTTATTGTACGAGCTATACAATGGTAAACCGTATATGCCCCTGGGGGCTCTCATTCCCAAGTCGAATTTTAAATTCTACAAATTGGGTAAAATAATAAGTTACGGGTCAAAATATATGTTTTTTTATGCAAAACACGTTATTCTGTCGGCATAATTATACTGGAATTATTTGGAGCTTTTTCGTTATTTTTTCAAAAAAATCGTCAATATCTCGGAAACGGTGCGTTCTAGTGCACTTTTAACGATTCTTAATCCCTCTTTAGGAAGCACTATTGTTGCCAGGTACGCTCTACAACGGTAAAGTGTATATGCTCCAGGGTTGACAGTTGTATATACTTTCCTTAAAGGTAGAGCTAGAGCTGAAATTTTAACATTCTTTTCTTAAAACATATATAGCAAAAGTAAAACCGATTTGTATTTTTTGCTTACTGCTGAGGGGTGAACAACCTCTAAATCAATAAAAGTTAATGTTTATGTTTATACTTTCCTTAAAGCTAGAGATCTGGAACTTTTTACATTTATTTATTTCAAGGTAAATAGAAAATGTACCCCATATTTTTATTTTGTTGTGTGCTGCTAATGTGGGTACATGTGATAACAGTCCCTAAAATTATACAAATTTATTAGTACACTTTCCTTAAAGCTCTATAGGCTTTTCCTTAAAGCTGGAAATTTGTACATTTATTTCGTACAAACAACATAGAAAATTAAACAATATTAGAGTTTTATGGCGTACTGCTATGGGGTAAAAATGCAATAACCACCCCTAAAACAATAAATGTAGATCTGCTAACTATACACAAATATAGATAGCTGAAATTTGGCACTTATTAATAAAAAGTGTTGTAAAGGAAAGAAATAATAAAACAAACAATTTAAATAATTACGTCTAATGTGTGAACGGAGGTAGCAGTCCCTTTACAATAAAAATAAATACATTATTATACTTCCCATGAGCTAAAGAGCTGTTGTTTACCCCATTGTTTCATAAGTTTTAAATAGGAATACTAATGCACTATCATTTCAATTACTTGCTTCTAAGGAGTGAATATTGAAAAAATACCCGTAAAACAATTCATTTGAATTTTTGTACTTTGATTTAAGCTTGAGAGCTAAACTAGATTGCACTTATTTCTTAAATAGGCCTAGTATGAAAAATGAACCAAACGCATTTGTATAACCTGAGGATAAGTTACTTGCGGTGAAAATTGGGTTCTACACCTATATATTAACAATCATTACTATGAATACCTATTAATACGAAAATTTGATAAATATTATCATTAAAGTTATATTTGAAAAAGAAAAACCATTTGAATTTAAATTACTTGCATCTAAGGTTAAAACAGAGTAATTACAACAATTACTTGATTGACAATGTAAGCCCAGATATAACATTTTTAACATAAGGTAGGTGGACTTTTTGCGCTTCAAAACATGAAACAGTTATAGATTTGGACAAAACTCATTATGGCGCCGATCTTTGTACCGTGGGTGAAGTCACGGGTACCTGCTAGTAATAAATAAAGCATCAATTGGAGATCGATTCTGCTACAGTGCAATGCACTGTATTGACTAAGCTACCGTCACTCTTTAATAACAGGATGGAATACAACAGAGGGTATTTAGCAAAATAAAAAAATTAGTTGCTTGATTTTGGAAGTGGGTTCTAGGTCGATGGATTACATTTGAGAAATATTAAAATATTATTTGCTGACATTAAAACAAATGTATTAATTATTGTGAAACAATTACAAAGTTTAGGAAATTATCAAAAACATTTATATGTAAGAAGTTATTAAGGTTTCACATAATCCAGTTCTAATCCTTCAAACTGCTTCGCCACCTAAATCTGTAGTTCTGCTTTTAAGTGACAAATAATAGCATTAAGTGCATTGTTTCAGCGAGAGAGCTTAGTTACAATAGTAACAAGGGTACCAACCCTAGCAGCTGAAATCTGAGTAGAGTGCAATTAGAACAATAGAGAAGTTACATTTCGAGGATTATTGTATCTAATCTACTAATCCCACTGTAGGGATATTTATCGTTTCATTTGCATGAAACCCTTCTGAATATAAAAACGAAGTTAGGATATTACGTCAGGGGAAATTACTAAAGGAATATTGAACGGTACAAGTAACCTTTCATTTTGCTTAAATTATTGTAATACTCGTGAAAAATTCTATAACTAACTGTGTCACACTATCAAGTTACTATCCGATTCAACTATTTACTGGACATTCTTTACATAGTGGTAAGACCTAACCTAAATGCCTTTTGGGAGATTTGTGTCAAGATGACTTATTTACAGTGAGAAATGAAGAATAATCTGGCAATATCTTAAGAACCTTGTCAAAAAACTTTTAGTTATCTTTAGAGTATTATAAACATCCTCCGATAAAGCAGTTGGAAAACAACATTTTGAAATCTATTCTTAATGAAGAGAAAATAGTTCGATCACGTGGCTTAACTGAGCCATTGGTGTGAGTTAAGCGAATTAAAAAATTATATGTTTTATAGTTTCAACCGATTATTTGAGAAATTGATCTACTCACGAGAATGCAATGAATAGCTGACTCCGAGTACGAAATATACTAGTAGAGTTTGATTGCACCTCCGCCTTCAGCCGTTGTTTGCATCCCGCCAGTCGACCTCGGATCAGAAGGTGGTCACACTGTAGAAACCATCAAGTGAATTTGAACCGGGTACTTTTATGGTATTTGTCATGAAGTTGGCAACACTGTAGTTGAAGATTGACATGACGTCAGACCACAGACAAAGCAGATTAAAACTACATGTTCTACAAGCTAGTCGTGTTTTAATGAATGTCTCCTAAAACCAATGTCACTAAACATGACATGGCGCAGTCGGTAATTGAACAAGTATACAATTTATACTTTAGCAAATACAAAATACAAAATACTTTATATACAATTTATTTGTTTCTCAGCATTAGTTTTAAACTCCATAATGCCGTCAGATAAAGAAGAAGTCAATAAATCGGCAACTATGATAGTACAAGCAATGCACAATGTCAAGCCGCCATCAGAGATCTCGTGTACTGGAAGCATGGGAGAAAATTGGAAATTCTTTCAGAAAAAGTTTGAAATATATTTAATAGCAAGTAAGAATAAAACTAAACTGAGTGAGTATCAAGTTGCATTACTTTTGAATATAGTAGGAGCCAGGGCTCTTAAAGTGTATAACAATTTTGTGTTTAGTGACGCAGAAAACAAAAATGATATTAACACGGTTATGAATAAATTCAGTGACTATTTTTTACCAGAACGTAATGTAACATATGAAAGACATTGGTTTTTTCTAAGAGAACAAAAAGTGAATGAATCAATAGATCAATATGTTACAGACCTAAGAGACTTAAGTTCAACGTGTGAATTTTTACAATTAACTGACAGTTTAATAAAAGATAAAATAGTTTTAGGCATTCAAGATAGGTGCATAAAAGATAGTTTATTAAGAATAAAAAAACCTAGATTTAAATAAAGCCTTAGAAATATGTAGGGCTGCAGAGAGATCCAAGTCTCAACTTGAAAATATTTGAACAACAACAGACAATTTAAATACAGAGGTACATAAAGTCTATCAGCAGACAGACAAAAAAAATCTAAGGGGAACAGGAACTTTCAATAGTAATAAGCAACAAGTTATTACATCCCAATATCAAAAACATTCAAAGACTAGGCCTAAGTTTATAAGCAAGCCTACTCAAGTAACTTGCAATAAATGTGGCTACAGTCATGCTTTATTCAAATGTCCAGCATATGGTAAAACTTGTATGAAGTGTAAGAAATTAAACCACTTAGCTAAACAGTGTACAAATAAAAAAATAAGTGTCGTCTGTGAAAATAGTGAATTATTTCTAGGTGAAATAAATAGTATAACAAATGATAATGAATGGTCTGTAAATATTACTATAAATAGACATGATGTTAATTGTAAGTTAGATTCAGGAGGTCAAGTGAATATATTGAATTTGACTGTGTTGAAAAAGATAGGAGTGAATATCAATAATCTAATATCAACCACTTGTAGACTAACCTCATATACAGGACAGAAATTAAATGTAGTAGGAAAGTGCATACTAGATTGCAAACATAATGACAAATTGTATAACATTGAATTTTATATTGTAGATTCAAACTCCACTTGTATTTTAGGATTAAAAACATGTATACAATTAGATTTAATTAGAAAGACTGTAGAAGAAATCATACCACAAACAGAAAGTAGTCAAAAGATATTTGCAGAATATAAAGATTTAACAGAAGGTATAGGTTGTATTTCAGGAGAATATGACATAAAACCAATGAATACTTAAACATTTAAGTATTCATTGATAAAACTAAAACCAAATAGTGTTCCTAAAATACATGCTTCTAGAAAAGTGC
>JAGFPH010018742.1:0-16014 GCA_018207615.1 Philaenus spumarius
CAAAACACTAATTTTTCATTAATTTAACTGTGGTATTGATACTATTAGGCCAGTTATTTAAAACATCGTAGGTTGCAAAACATTGCACTGTTCTGATTTTTTGGGATGTTGTTAGGATAGATACTAATAGCATAAAACCAAGTTTGCATCTTCGAAAGACCTGTGCTAACTGCGTGATGCTCTAAAAACTTCAAAATTTTCTGACATTTTTTAGTTTTTGGCTTATAACTACTAAAAGACGCATCGTACAAAAAAATCACCACATACACCTTTTAAACACTAAAGTAGACAAAATCTGCTAAAATTTTAGCGCAACCGCAGCTCTGTAGGTCGAACTGCAGCTCTGTAGGTCCAACTGCAGCTCTGTAGGTCCAACTGCAGCTCTGTAGGTCCAATTAGTCCTGAGATACAGCACTTCAAAAATTGGCCATTTTCCTCTAAAAGTTAGAAATCAAATTTTTGCCATTTTCTGAGCTAAATGTCGGCTAAAATACTCATCCTATGACGAAAGTCATGGAGTTGAAGTTGTAGAGCAGATATTTAGCTTTAATGTAAGCAAAAGTGGGACCTGTAGAGCTAAATTCTCTGTAGTTCCCTTGTTATCGAAAAATTATGAAAAAATTTATGAAATCGGATTTTTAAGAAATGGAGCCTGATGAAGTGCTGGGCTTTTGTAATGGATAAGATTGTCATAACTCTTTGGAAAATGGTTTATAATAAGCAAATTGGAATTCAGTACAATTAATAATAATGTATAAATTTATAGAAGTTATATAAAAGTCATATGAAAATTATTTTGATAGTTTGTGGGACCTGGCACATTAAATGTTGATCTTGAAGTGATGGGGGGACATCAGCTGACTCCTGCGAAGTACACAACACAATGTAAATTAGCATTTATTATATGCGTCATCAATTTTACAATTAAATTACAATCCCGTAATAAATAAATTATAAACCAGTCATTAGAGAAAAAAAAGCAGTTTTTGCTAAACATTTAACAGTGAACTGATTGCGTTATGACTTGAGAAATAGTTTGTGGATGAAAATGCCATCTTCGGAAACAATGCTTTGTTATTGTGGAATTTTTTAAGAAACAAAAACCGTGATGAATTATTTTTTTTTGTTTATATGTTGTATATCACTGGATGAATCGCTATACTTTTACTAGAAAAGGTGTAGTAGAAGGTTTTTAGTTTCCACTTGTTCTTCCTTAGTGAACTCTATTTCGTTGTTCAAAGACAAGCTGGACAAAACGAAATTTGTAAACATCTGATCTCTCACAGCCCGTGAATACGAGTGCCCATTTAGGGTCTTGCCCACACTCTTCTCAGCATATATGGTAGGGAGGAGTTCCTTTAATCCACTACCAGCCATGATGGCGCCAATGGCCCCCATAAACGACCACCACCACACTATTGAGCTGTGGATACTGTCAGTTCTCTATGTTATATCGGGCTTTCAAGTAAAGGTTGATCATAGGTAACAATATATGTTTTCTGGCCATGAGCTGTGACATCTACAATCCGTGTGAGAGAAAAACATGATAATATATGTCAATTCACATAGTAACGAAACAAAGAATGAAGGGTCTAGTAAGATGAGAGATGCAAAATCTAGGAAGCAGTATTAAGAAAATTGTATTATATAAATAATTACATAAAGACTCAAAGAAAATAAATTCAAATAATTTAATTAAATGTATAAAAAGCAGACTTAATCTTAATTTTTTATAAAAAATATCATATATAAATAAAAGTGTCATACTTGTGTGAGGTTGGAACATTGGTAAAAAGTACAGTGCATAGTCTATTAAAATAAAGTATGAAAATACATTAAATTCACAAAATGAACTGTTAACAGATGTTTAAAACCATAAACAAAAAGAACTATATAACAAAATCACATACATTACAAGTTTTTTTGCAATAAGTGAATGGAGAGTATAAAGTTGATACAGTTAGTGGTGCTGGTAAGCGGTAAAAGAAAAAAGTCAAAGAGTTTTTGTACGTTGGTTTTGAGCATCTTCCTACGTAGTGATGGCGTCGAGTCTGTTGTAAGAAATGTGGAGGTCCACAAATTAAGTAGTAAAAGTGTATATGTCACAAGTAATCAGTATGTATTATGGCTTAAAGGCAAATGTTTAGTAGTATACAAAATGTGTACACTCAGTCGACGATTTTCTACGAGTAATTTTGAAGGATTGATGTGATTAAAGTTTTGAGCCACGAGGTTGAATGCAATGTATGGTGGATGAAGGAATAACTGAATTGTGTTAATTAATAAACAGTGTTTTATGAGCCCACCGAAAAATATGCAAGTATAAAACTATATTTTTTATGTAAATGAACATTTGAGTAATTAGTAAACTTTGAAAATTTCATTTTATGTAAACTTAGATTTTTTTAGTCTGCTGATAGAATTCTAAATTTTGACAAATTAAATTAAATTGCATCTCTTTTTCAGAATAAGATTGTTATAAGATTTTTTGATTATGTGCTATATTTTGTATGTATTCATTGTTTTTTCTGGTTGCATCATGATTTCTAATATGTTTGAATAAACATTCAAAGTTGTTCGTCACGATGTTTTAAACTGCATTGTTTACCACATATATCCATGTAGCGAGTACTTAAGCAACTTAACGAAACGCACCCCGGTAAATTAAATTAAAGTAAAATTTTAGTATAAAATATGATATGCGAAACAAAGAAAACTGACTCATATGAAGCTATATTGGCGCTATAATCACGATGCAAGATGTGAATTGATAGAAGTTCAAAAAAGTAAACAAAGAAGCTTTGAGGTTAAGCAAGTATTTGTTTTTGATTTTAAAGTACAGTGAATTAATTAAAGAACGTTTTTATTGGAGTTAAGTAATAAAGTGAGTAATACTAAAGGATAATTCTCATACAATCTTTTTATTAAATTTAATATTTTTTTAAATTTGTAACAACAGAATATTTTCTTGATTTCAAAATGTTATTTACAAAAATATTTTATTTTTATAACGCCTAACGTTATAGAGCGGAGGTTCTTTCGGTGGCTTTAAGTAGGGATGTGAGGATAGTGTCGTACTGGGTTGGGGGAGCGTGGATGTTTGTACAAAAGTTCTTTCATCGCCTGCTTTATAAACCCATTCCAGCCAGGGATACTTGGAAGTTGGTGGATTTCACATACAACCAGAGACGTGGGCAGTATGTCTTCATTGATTGTCACATCAGCGATTGAGATGGCTAACAAGCCTGCTTTCTTTTTCATGGTGGAATGCTTCACCTGTGAGACAGTGTGTGAACTGATTGCACCTGCAGAGAAGTGCCTGAAACATGGTATGCTTAATTTTACACTTGTGCTTCAATTAAAGCTAAATAACTGCTTTAAAAATTCATCTCCTTGGCTTTGTGTAGGATGAGTATTGTAGCGGATATTCTGCTCTAAAGACGGCTAAAACTACAATATCAAACTTTTTTAGAAAATAATCAAATATTGATGTGCTGTATCTCAGGACCTATTGAACCTATGGAGGTGCGGATGCACTCAAATTGTAGCAAATTTTGTTTCCTTTAAAAATTGTGTATGGTGACTTTTTTCTTAGGATGCACTTTTTAGAAGTTATAAGCTATAACTTTTTAAAAACTTCGAAAAAGTTTTGGTTTTTTTAGCTCCACGCAGTTAGCACAGTTCTTTGAAGCTGCAAACATGGTTTTACACTATTGGTATCTATAAGAACATCCCAAAAAATTAGTGCAATTTTTGGGACATAACACGATTTTTGTGTCGACGGTGACTGGTCTATATGAACCTTAAGAAACTTGATCTGTATTATGTTACTAAAACTTTGTTTGATATTGTGAGATTGTAATCCTACCTAGTTACTAAAATTTGCCTCATAAACTCTAAATTTAAAATATTTAACTCAAGTAAATAAAATATATCAAACTATTACTTAAATCAATTTATTTTACAGATTTCAAGACATCAAGCTTCAATGTAAATGCTCCTAAAGGCAAAGAGTACAATACAGAAAGGCATTTTATGTGTAATGAGTGTTTATATACTTGTGCTATATTCAGTCATCTTAAAAGACACATAAAAACACATACTGGAGAAAGACCTTTTAAGTGTAAGGAGTGTATATATACTTGTGCCCGTTCGAGTCACCTTAAACGTCACAAGACAACACATACTGGAGAAAGACCTTTTAAGTGTAAGGAGTGTTTATATACTTGTACTGAATCTAGTATCCTTAAAGTACACATGAGAACACATACTGGAGAAAGACCTTTTAAGTGTAAGGAGTGTTTATATACTAGTGCCCAATCGAGTCACCTTAAAAGTCACATGATAACACACACTGGAGAAAGACCTTTTAAGTGTAAGGAGTGTTTATATACTTGTGCTGTACCAAGTAACCTTAAAGTACACATGAGAACACATACTGGAGAAAGACCTTTTAAGTGTGTGGAGTGTTTATATACTTCTGCTCGATTTATTTCACTTAAACATCACATGACACAACATACTGGAGAAAGACCTTTTAAGTGTAAGGAGTGTACATATACTTGTACTCAATCTAGTACCCTTAAAGTACACATGAGAACACATACTGGAGAAAGACCTTTTAAGTGTACGGAGTGTTTATATACTTGTGCCCATTCGAGTCACCTTAAAATTCACATGACAACACATACTGGAGAAAGGCATTTTAAGTGTAATGAGTGTTCATATACTTGTGCTATATTCAGTAATCTTAAAAGACACATAAAAACACATACTGGAGAAAGACCTGTTAAGTGAAAGGAGTGTTTATATACTTGTGTTCATTCAGGTAACCTTAAAAGTCACATGAGTTCACATAATGGAGAAAGACCCTTGTATTTTTTTAGTTATGCAAACAATAAACCAATTACTTACATATGTTTTTAGATGATCAATTTACAGTAACATAATACAGTATTGTACTTTCATACACTTTACTATTTAGTTCACTTTAACCCTGCAACTGTCAGACTACTCAATTTGAGTGGTCGTGGGGGCGTGGCACGTGAAAACGATCAATTTTGACAACTCTATTTGTAATGAATATTTCACCCACTAAAAACTAACCAATCGCAATAAATCAATAACCGTTGTAAAGGAAATGATCTAAACTTTAATTTTTGCATTTACAAGTTTTTTCTAAACCGTATATTTACATACGTAATCATCGTTGCAGTTTTTTAGTTTTCTAAAAGCCAATGTCGCGCGAATTTTAATGCACCAAAACTACCTTTAATTCCAGTTTCTATGTCTTTTAATACAGCCCGCCCGGTATTTTTCTGAGTTATATCTGTATACTGAAGGATTCATCACACTTTTACCTATCTGAAACTGCCATCCAATCCAAAATCGGATAAATAGTTCCAAAGATATGGAATTGTCTGTAAACCTTTGCAATTGAGCAGATTTCAACCAATAAAACAACACATTTTGCGTTCGGGATATCTTTTATAATTCGAATTATTTCAATAGACTTTTTGATATCTATTTATAGACCAAAGTTCAATCTTTCATTTGGTGTAAAGCAAACTAAATTTGACTTTTTAGATGTTATTCAAACAGCAGTTGAAATTTCGTATTTGCACAGAATTCATACTACCGCTTGAGTTTGCAAAACAAGGCCGTTTCCATTGTCTTCAACTGTCATATTTTGAATTTCCTTTGTCCGCACGAGGTGTCATTCGTTTCATCTTACTTTTGTAATTCAATTGATTCTAAGTAAAGCACTTTTATGATGAGGTAATATACAAGTATACAGTTCAATTCTTTGATTTATTCTCTACACTTTGTTTTAATAATATTTCATTTTTGGGCAAAGCATATATTAGTAAATTACGTTTCAAATTAGGCGGTTTTGTTAGCAATCGTGTATTTGGAACACAAAAACTGGTGTTTTCAAAATAAGAAATTTGAAATCGATAAATGTTTTTATACAGTTCTATTTAAAACTAAATTACGAAACTTTTTTACATTTACGAAAAAACTACAAAAAATGTTTACGACTTGTTATGTAGGCCTAAAGTTGAACTTTTTCCTTTCGTTACTGAACATTTTTTGCTTCTTGAGCTAATAACTTTTACAATTTTACATCAATAAATTTTTTAATTACATATATGGATTTTTTTAACCTTTCTCTACAAAAAAGGTACAGAACACTTTTGGATTGGTATACAATTACTATATTTGGTGAATTTTTGAAAATATGCTTGCATACGCACCGAAATGACTTGGCGTTGCAAAACATTAACATGGACAGTTGTAGGGTTAACTGTTCTATTCATTTTGTGTTGGCGTAAAATATCAAACGTAGCAGATTATACAATGTTCCTCCATTGCCTCACAAACATGATGTCAACAGCTGTAGCGTTGTCATTTCTCTGTAAGTACTACAGGATTTTTCTTATGTTATAACTTGATTTAGAGTTATCAAGATCAATTGAAGCAGTGAGTGGAAAAGGGGAATAAGTGCATTTTATGTCGTTCTCCATAAACTGAAAAAAACTTTCTATATTTTTTATTTAAGATTTTACATCCAAATGAACCCATTAGTAATTATTTGTTAAGGACATTTTTGTTAATACAAATAAAGTGTCAATTTTATCATCTCACCAATCGTCTGCTTAATATAGTAATTATATTTTTAAAAGTTATTTCCTATTTCCACTCATTAATCATAAAAATGTAATTTTGTCCTATTTGATGATTAACACTTTGAACCCTGGACCCTTAACGCATTGTCGTGCTTGGCTACCTGGGAGTTTTGATAGTATTAAAAAAAAAATTCTGTTACTTACTTTATTTAAAAGTATAACATATTATATATCATTTTAAAGGCAAAAGAATAAGCTTTAAGTAAATGTAAATACTTCAAAGGTTTATTAAAAATACAAAATGGTAACAAATTATGAAAAATGATGAAAAAAAATTAGCCACATAGTCCTTTAGTTTACAACAAACACTTTATTTACACTTTACAAACACTAAAAAACACTACGAACTATAAACTTTGCATCAATAAAAAACCACTAATAAATAAAAAAAACTTGCAACACAATCAGAACTAATGGAAATACACATCGTCATCGAGTTACATCGCTAAGCAGACAAACGTCGATTGCAGAATGAACACAGCTGATCAGACACCATCTGATAATAATATTTTGTGTTAGAAAAATTCCAAAGGTCAAAGGCATACAAACTAAAACAACTAATAAACATGATGGGAATGCCTAAACTCAAATATATGCCGACTAAGCTGAATAATAGAATTAAATAGAGTGACCCGAGGTATACTCGGGCTTCGGTAGATGGCGCCGCGAACTTGGCCCGACCTATACTCAGGCTCAGGGTTCAAAGTGTTAATAGTCTACATAATTAGTAAAGAATCAAAAGTTTCAATAATTTTAAAACATTGTGCTTGTGTACTACTGTGTACATATTTTGGATCTCAAGTGAATAAAATCTACATTACTGTTGTAAAAAAATCTGACAAAACTATTATTGCGGACTTTAATTCAAAGTTTCCCCCTGTATATTTTTAACAATTAAAATTCTTAGAAAACTGGTTTGAAACATTAAAACTTGTCTGATATTATTAAATGAGTCATGAATCACAAGGATGTAACACATATTAAAAATAAACAAATGCATTAAACAATCATTAATGTGCAAGTGAAAAATATTATGAATGTCCTTTTCAGTCCTGGTCTTCATCATTGTCATTCTCAGTAGTCGCTTCCATTCGTAAATGCTATTATAAAAGTGTTAGAACTGGTCTGGGACATACTGAATAATCTTCTTCACATCAGTGATTTATTTTTCATTAACCCTAGAACCGGCAGATCGCACGAAACGTGCGATCATGACAGCACATTTGTAACGCGTGATTGTATTGAATATTTGACCCACTAAAAATCTTCCAATCTCAAAAAGACAAACACCATTGGAAAGGTAATGTTTCAAACTTTATTTTTTGTATTTACAATTTCTTTCTAAAACGTATATTTCCATACGTAATCATCGTTGCAGTTTATTAGTTTTCTACAAATCAATCGGCGCCCGAAAATTCATACAAAACATAACGAAATTACTCAACTTTTGTCAATCTCTAAAACCCGCCCAGTAGGTTGTCTTAGTTAAACCTATGTACCGATAGATTCATCACAATTTCCCCTATCCAAAACTTTCATCCAATCAAAAATCGGACCAATAGTATTGAATTTAGAAGGGGTTTTGTAGACCCTTGCAATTGGTCAGTTTTCCAACCAATAAACAGCGTTATGTATTTCACGTGAGATCTTTATGACCTCAATAGTTTTTTATAGATATTTTGGTATCTTTGTAAAGATAATTCTTCAAGCTAACTTCCCCTGTAAACCAAATTTGCTATATTTGAACAGTTTATTGTGTAGGACCGTGGGAAAGTGACTGCTAATACGGTCTCACCTAACGTTCAAATCTGTAGCGTAACGGACTTTTATAGCATGGGGAGACATACAAGAATGCGCGCGCAACTTGTACAGACGAGAGTTTACTATATTTTTCTAAGTTTTGTTGTTCAAATACTTCTAAGTCAAACACTTTTATGAAAAGATAATTTACAAGTATACAGTTCAGTTCTTTGATTTATTCTCTACACTTTGTTATAATAATATATTATTTTTGGGCACAGCATATATTAGTAAATTACGTTTCTAACTTGGCATACTTTTGATAGCAGACTTGTAGTAAGAACATAAAATCTCGTGTTTTCAAAATAAGAAATTTGAAAATGTTAAATGTTTTTATACAGTTCTATTTAGAACTAAATTACGAAACTTTTTTACATTTATGGAAAAAATTACAAAAAATGTTTACTACATTTTATGTAGACTTAAAGTTGAACTTTTATTTTTCGTAACTGAACATTTTTTGTTTCTTGGGCTAATAACTTTCTAAATTTTACATCTATAATTTTTTTACTGGCATATACAAATTCTTTGAAACTTTCTCTACAAAAAAGCTATGGAACACTTTTGGATTGGGGTTAATTTACTATTTTTGGCGAATTTTTGAATAAATGCTTGCACACGCCAAAAAATCCATTTTCGTTAACATTGCCGGTTCTAGGGTTAATAGATACTTGTCCGCCATAAGACTTCTAGGTTGAGAAATGTTAAAAATATAGTGGATCTTCAATGAAAAAACATAGAATCGATCGATCGTAAGAGACTTTGAAATGATTTATTTATAATTTGAGTTACGGCGAATGAAATCAATTCATCTTATTCCGCTTTTAAAACCATGCTTATCGAGATATCCGCCCTGCTCACTCTCATGCTAGTCTAGAAGTAGTCAAGTCAGGTTATGTCGTCTTAAAATTGTTTTACCTTAATTCACTAAGTTTTGTATTATTTAATCTTTTGTTGTAATACATATAGAATGGTCAAATGAAAACTGACTACGAATTTACTGAAGGGGTGATCAATGAATTAATGTAATTAATCTAGATAAGAGGACTTGGACGGTTGTGCCATCGTGTAGACAATGGATTTTGCACTTCATCACCTTTAATCATCTCTTCTCATCATCCAACAACGTATAAAGATCTTCTAGTGTTTAAATCAGTTGGGTTTGTAATAAAAACAGTATTTTTGATAAGTAATCCAAATCCATGGTACGTAAATGTGCACTTAAATTTTATTTTAAATTACATGCTCTCTGATTTAATTATTGAATGATCTATTTTTGTAATTGTATACATATATGTTTAACTTGTTTGTTTTCTAAAATATTAGACATCAATAAATGTTAAAGGTTATTTCTAAAATATCTACATTGATCAGCCGAACCAACCTCTTCACATTTATAGAATCAGGTCATAGAATCTACAACCCGAGATGAAGAAAAATAAATAAAAAGGTAAAATCTTTTATTAATCAAAGAAAAAATAATTAAATTTAATTTTTGTAACGAGCAAGTTACAAGATGGCTCAGCCAACTTGGGCCGTCGTTATAGAAAGTTACAATTTTACATGCAGTAAGAGTACTGTCAAGGTATATGACTGGATTTGATGTGAAATGAGCAGTTTTAGTAAGACACTCATTCATGTCAATCTTCTGCAAAGCATCTGGAGTTAAAAGTTACATCTGTTTTGATGCTTACTTCTTCTATATATGGGAGTTTCATTGTTGGTAACGAATGTGCTTAGGCGATAAACTGCCTTGTTGGATACAGAAGATAAGCAAAAAAAAAGAAGCTTTTCGGCAAACTTTGATGCGTTCAGTGCCTATAATGGCAAAGTATGTAAACTAAGAACACACTGCTTTTGAACTATTGTCTTTTGCAATTTTCGGTACTATGTCGTGTCTCTCTATGTTGCCCATAAGATATGTCTCTTGTTCGTTTTTTGTTCTATCGCCATACAAAGACATAAGCAAACTATCCTCACCTTCAACAGAAATTTTTACGGAAGATAAGCACAAAAAAAGCTTTTCGGCAAACTTTGATGCGTTCAGAATATGCAACAACAAAATCAAATGCCTCCGCAGGGGTATCAACAAAGTAGGCCCTTTCAGAGTAATGTGCCACAACAAGGTTATACTAATGGTAGGCCTATGCCGAGACAAGTACACGGTGACCAACAAAAGGGAAACGAAAGGAGACAATAGTACGTTCGGCTGGGATGCTATTGTCCAATGAAAAGGATAGGCCGACTGAAAATAAAGAAGCTTTTTGTTTAGATAATCAAGATGTATTAATAGATGAAAGTAATTACACTGACATTAAGTCACAACCCATTAAAGGTGACATTATAGAAATTGAAATTAAAGTTTTAAATAGAAAATATAAATGTATTGTAGATTCAGGTTCAGAGATAACCGTAATTAATGAAAATATTTTTAATGAATTAAATAAATTAAGTAAATATAAACTCATGCAATTGCCAGTATCGAATTTACTAATAATGGGAGTGACTGGTGTCAGGAGTAAGAGAGTATCGAAACAGATTTGTTTAGATGTACAGATAGGTGATACGAGCATATTAATGAATTTCCTTGTAGTATTTCCTTGTTGAATTTAGATTTTATTATGGGATGTGATTTTTTGAGGAATAGCAAAGCTAAAATAGATTTTGAAAATAAATTAATTAACTTAAAGGTAAATGATGCAGAAATTTCAACGAAGTTCATTAGTAGGCTAAAAGAATCCTGTGTGTACAATTTGAAAATATGTAAAGAAATAGAACCACAAGTGTTCTCAGAAATAGAAAATAAGGGTGAATTGTATTGTCAATTAGAAGACACAGCTTGTGCATATTATAATGAGGTAGTGCATGAGAATGATTTTGAACAAAATAACGTAGAATGGGAAAACATTGTAGATAAAGTAATGGAAAACACAAATTTAGAATGGGAAGGAAATAGAGAAAGATTAAGGGTAGTGTTAAATCATTTTCAGGATATTTGTTCTGACACACCAGGAAAAATATTAGACTTTAAAGCGGAACTTAACATTAATAGTAATGTACAATTTATAAATAAATCTTATGCAGTGCCTCATTCAAAGAGAGATGCTGTAGGCAAAGAAATAGAAAGAATGATAGAGAATGATATCATTGAAACATCGAATAGTCAATACTCTAACCCTTTGGTATGTGTAATTAAGAAGGATGGTTCTGTTAGATTATGTTTAGATGCTAGACAAGTAAATAAACTTATTATTCCTGATAGGGAGGCACCTGAGAATATTGACGACTTACTTCAGAAATTTGAGGGGGTTAAGTATATTACAAGTATTGATTTAGTAAGTGGGTTTTGGCAGATTGAGTTAGATGAAAATAGTAGAAAATACGTAGCTTTTACATTCAATGGGAGAAATTTGCAGTTCAAAAGATTGCCGTTTGGACTTAATGTAAGTACGTCGATATTCAAAAAGGGGTTATCTCATGTCATGGGGCCAGAGGTATTATCATTTGCAATTGTATATGTCGATGACATCTGCATAGCGTCACATACTTTTGAAGAACACATTGAACATTTGGCTAGACTTTTTTATAGATTGAGACAGTTCAATGTGAAAATTAAATTAAGCAAATCAAGTTTTTGTATGAGGGAAATAAATTTTTTGGGGTACGTTATTTCTGAGGAAGGCATCAGAGCTGACCCAGACAAAGTTAAAGTTATAGAGTCATTTCCAGAACCAAGAAACTTGAAACAATTACAAAGTTTTTTGGGACTGTGCAATTATTATAGAAAATTTAGACGTGGCTATGCAGAATTGACTGCACAATTTAAGCATTTACTGGGAAACAACAAACTCAGTAAAGACTGGTCCTGGGGTAACAAAGAAAGAACTGTGTTTCAGAAAATAAAAGAAGAATTCTTAGATTGTGTAATTTTAAAGCATCCTGATTTTAACAAGGAATTTTACATGAATACTGATGCATCTGATTTAGCTTTGGGGGTTGTTTTGTATCAAATTAATGGGGATAATGAACATATGGTAATAGCTTTTGCAAGTAGAAGCCTTCAAGATTTTGAACTTAGATACGCTATTACCGAAAAAGAATTATTAAGCATAATTTTCGCCTTTAAAAAATTCAGGAGTTACATAATAGGTAATAGAACAATTGTAAAATCTGATCACAAGGCCTTAATGTTTTTGAAGAATTGTAAACTCACTCATGGTAGATTGTTAAGATGGATGTTGTATTTACAGGAGTACAACTTAGAAATTGAGTATTGTCCTGGAAAAGATAATGTAGTTGCAGATGCATTATCTAGGATTGATAATCACGAAGTAGTTAGAAAAAACGAAGAGGGTGTGATCAAAATTTACAATTTACAATTAGAAAAACAACTTAAACTTAGAGATAAAACAATGAAACAGCTGTTTAAGAATTTAGTTGCTGAACAAAGACTAGATATAAAATATCAAGGAATAATAAAAAGTTTGTTAGAACAAGGTGAAAATTATGATAGATTAAAGAAATTTTTTTGTAATATATCAGGATGTTTTATTTCGAAGGTATAGTGAAATGGATAGTTTCAAGATATGTGTACCAACAAAAATGATTGATACAATAATACAATAATATGTCATGAAAGATATGGTCACATAGGAGGTGGAAAGTGTTATCGTATTTTAAGGGAGATCTTTAGTTTTCCAAAACTTGAGAAAGTAATAAGAACAAAGATAAAAGTTTGCGATTTATGTCAAAAGAGTAAAGCCAGTAACAAGAAACAAGAAGGCCTAATAATTAACATTTTGCCAGAAAAACCTTTGGATTTAGTAGCAGTTGATTTGTTTGGAGAGTTGCCTACAGGCAAGGGGGGGGGGTAAAGTACATTTTTGTGGTATTAGATGTTTTTTCAAAATTTATTAAATTATGTCCAGTTAAGAGGGCGGTTTCTAAAATATTAGCAGAAAAAAATAGTAAAGAATTATATGCAAGAAGTTGGAAAACCTAAGGTCGTCCTTAGTGACCATGGTAGTCAGTTTCAGTCGCAAGTATGGTATGAAACGCTAGGCTGGGAAGGAATCCACATAAGACATACGTCATTATACCATCCACAGAGTAATCCTAGTAAAAGATGTATGAGAGAATAAGGAAAGATGTTTAGAATATACATCCATGAAAAACATAATAGGTGGCATGACTACGTAGATTTTATAGAAATATGTATTAATTACTCAGTGCACGATTCAACGAACTTTCCGCCATATGAACTAATCTACAATAAAAGATGTCCTAGGATATATAATGAATTGTTGGATTTCCCAGACAATAGGGAATTAAATAGGGAAGCAAGATAGATATTGACGAAGAATTGTCTAAAAATCAAAGCTGAACAACGGAAGAAACAACATGACAAGAATGTTAAACCAATAAGGTATGAGAAGGGAGAATTGGTGTTAGTGAAAAATCACTATTTGTCGTCGTGCTTAAAGAAGGAAATAAAGAAGTTCTTTCTGCTCTACAGAGGACCATACAGGGTCAAAGGTGTAAAAATGGAAAACGCATATGTACTAGAGGATATGCACACAAATGAAGAAATAGGTACTTATAATGTGGTAGAGTTACGAAAGTACTACATTGCAAACCAAACCTCTACGCCGACGTAATTTATTATTAGGTGTTAGACTTTAATTAATGGCAATGTTAGTAGGTTAATACATTATGAGATAAGTACTCTATAAGATTATGATATATTGTAAAATGATAGTTATGATAACTTGAATTGTTAAGAATAATGAAATATGGGTGTAGCCAGGTGTGGCCTAATACGTCATTGTTGTAGGTCATAGAGATAGCAATATTAAGTCGCATATGGTGATTTAAGGGTAAGACGTCCCTAAAAAACGGTCAAGTAGCTGGTGTGCATCCTAACAAGGTGTACACTAGTGATTTTAGGTTGTTGGGTCCTTAAAAAACCTTCTGAATTTCGATGATGGCCAGATGACGTGTCGCATCATGTGCACAATCCATATGATTGTTAGGTTTAGTAGTGTACATACACGAAGTTGTTTTTAGTTTATAGTTTGTTTTTCATAGGTTGTGGGTAAACCGTGAAAACCTTCTTATTGAGAGGTTGATCAATAGAGTAGGTGTTTTTAGAGGTACAAGGTGTCTTTTCTTCGTTGTACAGGTCTACTAAATTTGGTCAATCTCGCTTAATCTTTGTAGTCAATAGGATATTTTTCTTTGAATGATCTAATATTAATAAAATAGGGTAACCGAGTTTTTGAGGGGGTTTCATTTAACAGTTGGCAAATCATACATAGTTGAATGAATGACGTAAGAGTGATATATTAGATTTATGATATGCATTTTAATGATTTTTAATACATGTTGAAAATTTGTAAAATATTTGACTAAGAGTGATGATTAAGTAAAAGTAAAAATATGCAAAGTAAAAGTAAAGTTGAAAGTGGTTAATGAGTTCATAAAAAGTAAAGTAAATGGTTAATTGTTATCTCAGAGCGGATACAATTTTTGTATTTCATAAAAAAGTTATGAATGTAAAGCAAGCTAATAAGTTTATTCAATTTGAAATTTGAATTGTTAATGTGGAAGAAGTATAGTACTGGATGATTTATTGTTATCTCAGAGCGGATACAATTTTGTATTTCATAAAAAAGTTATGGGTGTAAAGCAAACTAATAATTTATATGAATGTTGATTTTTTTGAAGGTAAGAAGTTATGATGAAAAATGTATGCTGATGGTGAACATAATTATAAAAATTGATTTGTCTTGACATGCAATATAATTGCAAATTGATTGGAAAATGTTGCATATTGTATATAATTTTTTCTTTTCAGGTGAAAATTGGACTTTGTAATTTTTTGTATTGTATATATTCATGAATAATGTATTTCAATTTGTAATGGCAAATAGTTTTGAAATGTTATTATGGTATGTGTGTATGGACGTATGGGATAAATAATTTAATTTTTTTTGTAAATTCAATTGCAGACGAAATATTTATGTGAGGTGACTATGAATTTCTATGGTGTTTCAACTCACATATATTTCTTTTTTGTTGATTATGATTCAAATTTGCAATTTTAACCATAATCAGAGGGGTTCTTTGTAATATATGTGAGTTTCAGGCATTTTAAAACACTTAAATAAGGGTATAACGTAAAGGGGGTCATAATGTAAATTTTGGACATTTAGCCTATTTTAAAAAACTTAGTACTTTCATGAAAAATAATAAACATAGAAATTCAAAGGGAGATTGCAGACAAGTTTAATTTCAATATATTTCAGTCATAAAAAAGCAATTTGTAATATGATAAGGCATAAATAGAAGTTACACAAAACTTAAATATGTTTTTTGAAATAAAGGAAAGACGTTGTTAGAACATAGCCTCCACAACAGATGTACATTTAGAAAGAAACAAGACTTCAGCCTCGAAACGGATACAAATTTCAGAGATTTGCGCAGTTTAACATAACAAGAGAATCAGGATTGGTGGAGAGAAACC
>JAGFPH010018743.1:0-15277 GCA_018207615.1 Philaenus spumarius
TGTTTAATATATAGTTAGGCCAAACCAAATTATTCCATAGAAACGTTTAAATCTTATTCAACATATCAACAAAACAAGAAAAAAAGGATCGGGCTCAGGACGATACCTTGTGACAGTCCGTAGAAGGAAATCTCAAATTCAATCGATAAAATGAGTAAGACACTTTGCGATAAAAACACAATTTTATAAAATCCCCAATTTTGAAACACCCTTATGACAAACAACCCTTCAATCCTCACGTTAAAGTCTTTCAAATTTTATAAATTCCACTTTTTTGAAACACCCTTATGACAAACAACCTTTCAAACCTCACGTTAAAGTCTTTCAATTTTTTTAAATTCCATATTTCACTCTGTACGACAAACAACCTTTCAATTTAAAGTCATTAAATTTTTTTTTAAATTCCACATTTTTGACATTCTCGACTCTGTTGTTGGCGGGCGAAGCACGCAGAGGTCCCTCCTAGTTGAAACATATAAACACATAAGTTATATCTGTAAAAAGCGTAGTTCTTACATCTTGCGTGCTTTTTATTCGATAAGATCCCACCAATCGCAATGACCCGCTCGGTCTCTTTTCGTTTCCCAGCTGGTAAAACCCTCTAAAAAAAACAAACGTCTTGTATGAATCACGTCCGTAAACAAAAACCACGACTTGCATATTTCACTTGGGAATATTCGCGTTGCACAGTAGCATCGCCTGGGGTACAGATGTGATCCAGATGGCTTCGCCTGCTCGGCGGACCATGTGTTGGACAGACAATAGAGCCAAAGTCAAGCTCTGTTGCCCGTCTGTACGTTAGAATAGTTCAAGTATATCGGGGAGTATAAACGTTAAAGCAGCTGCCGGTGGATTGGAAAATAACTGATACTGTAGAACTCCAATTATCCGGAACCCATTCGGATAATTGGATTTCCCCCGAAAAAAGTGAGCTTGACACTGAACACTATGAGAAGCGGCCGACGCACAGTGCATTGCGTGCTTCGCACGCCAACTCCCGTATTGGGAGTATTTTCAATACACATTGCATTGCGTGCTTCGCACGCCAACTCCCTTATTAGGAGTATTTTCAATACACAATATATTGCGTGCTTCGCACGCAAACCCCCGTATTGGGGGAATTTTCGCGAAAGGAAAATATAGCCTATATGTTATTAATTATAGTCAGGTATTTTTCTTTAAAGAGATTAGCACTAAAATGTGTTTTAAATTTTATGTGCCGTTAGATTTTACATATAGGCCTAGTATTTTATTTTTTACAAGAGTTCAAGCATGAGTCGCTGGGTCACTACTTGGTGCGGCCTCTAGGAGTGTTATAGGTCTTTGTGTATTCACTGACGGTGCAATGCATTATGTATTGAAAATACTCCCAATATGGAAGTTGGCGTGCGAAGCACGCAATGCATTGTGTATTGGACTTTTGGAAATACTCCCTATACGGAGGTTAGCGTGCAATGCACTGTGCGTCGGCCGCTTCTCATAGTGTTCAGTGTCAAGCTCACATGTGCGTCCTTAGCAGTGAACGTGTTAAGCCATATTTAAGAGGTATTGGTTAAGCCCCATACCCCGGTCTAGCCCTCCCTCCCCCCAGAAAATAACATATGGGCGCCCATGGTAAACGCGCGATTTCTTAATTTCCTACCTACAGGTTTTAAACTGTATTTTTGTTGATGTAAATATGTAAATCGTATCTAGTAAAACATACATTCAATTTATTTTTCTCGGGGGAACCCTTGTCGCCCTGCGGATATCCCTGTTTTTATCCCGGCTAAGTGTTTGCCCCCCCAATTAAAATATTCAAATTACACCCGTAAAAGGAATGGCAGGCGTTTACGCCAACCTACGTTAAAATATTTTCTGTTTTCGCGTCAACATTTCGATAATCAGAAACAGGATTCCGTAGTCGTTGCCAAACTCACTTCCTACGTACCTAGTGGGTGTAGTGTAGGAGTCCTCGAGACCTACCTGTTGAGGACCGTTTATCGTCCAATACACGGGGTAAATACGTCATTCGACTAGTTTTTCTAGTTTTCTAGTTGTATTTGTTAAGTGTTACAAGCCACCGGTAACCGTTTAGATGCTGAAATACTTCTGTTTGAGTAACTTTAACGCGGGTCGACATATAAGGCGATATGCCCACTGTTTAAAGTAGGTGAATTTGCATATATTATCCTTATCTTGAGATTTTTAGGACAGCTTAAATACCGAGGATCATTAAATGGACAATAATATTGTTTAAGATGTACGGATTAACATAGGATTGTTATGAGCTTATGCAGGATGACCCTGAAGGAAACCTGAATACTTTACAAGTGTGCCACTTTTTCACCCACTTTGTCTTCCCTTTCGGTTTTTATAATTAACTAATAGGTAAATATTAACTAAATAGGCAGTTTTCTGCTCCCAACAAAAACAATTTCTCTAAAATGAAAACTCGGTATTATATAGGCCACCGCAATAATAACCGTACTAAAGAACTATCCGTCTGTAATTATATTGATTGGCATTGTATACGATTAGAACCTGCGGGCACGTTGTACAGCGATTCGCGAACCGTGGGAAACTCCGCGCAGGCGCTCTTTACTCTCTCCGTGTGGGTTGAGCAATAAAAGGATTATGACCTAGCACAACTTTACTTTGGGTAATAGAATCGCAATGGTTTAATGGCTTTAACTGTGCTTGGATTTAATGTGTAGTATGTTATGGGAACTTCTGTTCTACCCCAGCGTTCACGTCTTTTGGAATGCATAGTCCGTTATGGGAACTGTTCTACCCTAGCGTTAAAATCTCTTAGAATTCGAAACGAATTTTTATTGTTTGCAACTACAGTAGTGTCGGTTTGCCTAGTCTGTAATTGAAATATCGTTTAGAGTAAAAATACGAGGAAACTTACGATTATATAAAAAAAAGTGTTACGGTACAATCGGTTCCAAAAAGATATTCAAATTGAAAAAATGAATTTAATACGATGTGTTAAAAACAGATATAAATCAAATTGTGTTCGTTTTGAAAAGGGGGATGATTTGGTAAAATTTTGATGGTTTTGGAGTTTGGAGGTTTAAAATTCGATTTAAACTAAATGCACCTTCGTGCAGCTTCGTTCTTGCGTGTTTGTTACGCGTTTCGAAGATGCATTAAAATGTTCATAACACATATCACACAACTGTGACGTATGACATGCAGTAGAAATCTATATTATCAAACGTCGACCGTCTACTCAAATCGATAGGGTGAAATTTGATAGGCTAAAAATCGAAACATTATTTTCCCCCCTAATCGAAACAGTTACGAACTCAAATACCTGTATAACGTGTCCCTTGGGTTCGGTTGTAGGGTAGGTAGAAGGTTTGCAACAATAGTCCATGCAACCATAGAATAGCGAACAATTTCCCGTGGCGAAAAACGGGTATTCAGTTGATACGCTAAACAATTTCCCATACGTATATATAAATTGGAAGAGTTTAACGCTTGGATAGAAAAGAAGGCCTTTCATATATTTTTATCACTCGCCAGCTTTATTTAGAGTGATTGCAATGTGTATTGCAACATATCACGTGCTACTCGGATGACCGAACACATCAATTTCACAAAAATCATATAAGACGTTCTTGAGCCAATTAACAAACTATTTTGTATTAAAATTTGAAAAGTATGAGCAAAAATACCGATTGAAACTAATAATGGAATGGATACCGGTCGTTGTTTTGTGGTTATATACTTCACCTGCGACAAAATTACAAGCAACAAGAATTAGTAAGTCTTGAATGTCGTGTAATGTACCAGCTTCTTGCATCGTTCTGATACCTCATTTAAGAATTCCTTCTACAACGCACGGCTATTCTGGTCGCATTTTGTTCGACTGGTGCACTTTTACATCGCGCTGCACACGTTTCTGGAATTCTTCGGCCATGACTTTATGTAAAACAATAAACTCTTAATGTAAAAATTCTTCAACAAACGCACATCCGGTTACTTGGAAGCGAAGCGAGTTAATTGCTGTCACGGTCGGCGGGCGCGGGAGTATGTGCTGGAACTCCAGGATGTCCACAACGCTGAGCACGCCCTCTTACAGATGTGCTGGAGACGGAGTAATAAAGGCAACGGAGGGTGTCGAACTTTGAGATCGAATGGCGTCGACAACCATCATCTCGGCCTATGCAAGGGAGATTATAAATGATGGATTGACACAGGGTACCGTTCTGATTCCAATGCTTTTCTCGATATTGCTAGAGTCCATTACAAGTGTGATTATCTATATACTGGGTGTCCCCGAACTCTCTGGACCCCTTTCGTGGATATGTTCCTGGGATCCAGAAAAACATATTTCACAATATAAACACGGGTCTACTGTGCTTATTTTTCGTCTGTCTGTCTGTGCGTGTTTTTTTACAAAATACTTGATATTTTTGGAAGTAGAAAAGATATTGAGCTCAAACTTTGTACACCTATTTGTTGCGTAACCTTTTATCACTGTACGAAAAATTAGAACATTATTTTAAATATTTTCAAAATGGCGGCCGTTTATAATATTTAATATTAAATATCTCAAAAACCGCTAACTTTACAAAAAATGTACAAGAGACAAAAAAGTTCACTTTTTTAATGGCAAACACAATGGTTTTTTTATTTTGTCTGTAGCTCAAAGGATAACAGAGATATTGACAAAAAAAAGGGCGAAATGTATTTCTTGGTAGTTGTCAACAAGACCCAACAATTAAATTGATGAATCAAAACACATGTTTCTTGAATGTATTTACATTCATTACCATAACAACCGATTTGGTAACGCTTTTTCGTTACTCGTATTTTATATTTGTCATTGCCGTAGCAACCGATTAATAACACTTTTTTCGTTACGCTTTATATTTTCTATTTGTTAACTCCTATTACACTTCGTTCCACAAAACGAAAAGGCGGATTCCGACTAAACTAAGCCGAATTCGAAAAAAAAATTTCCGAACATTTTTTATTTCACCTACGGGATTTTTGACACCCTGTACAGAGAGAGACATGTGAATCAGCCTTGAACCCAACTCGCACTGTGAACAAGTCTACGTGACGCGCATTGCATTTACAGGACGGATTGCTCTCAGGATAGTATTTGGCTTGGAAACCTAAACTAGTTTTCACTTGGTCACTAGTCTGGGTATACCGGTCTATATAGAGTAGGTTGTTAATTGACTCCGCACAATGTCCTTAGCGGGGAAGGTTTCCCTGATTGCATTGTAACAACGAAATTAAAAGAATGAGAACTGCACGTCCGATACAGCCTTATGAAATTTAAATAATTCGATCGCGTGAGTTGAGCCAATCAAAATTAAGTTTGTGTGTGTTATGGTTTCGACCGACTATTTGGGAAACTGGTCTACTCACAAAGGCGCTGAAAAGCTGACTGCGTGTACGTATTAGTACATTTTGTTTGCACCCCAGTCTCGAGCCACGACTAAAGCGCTGCTCCGTACCGCTCGCAGGTCAAATAGGCCTCGCAACAACCAACGTTAATAGCGTAATTTTAATAGTGTTTGCTATGTAACCTAACCTAAATAAACGGTATCAGTTAACTTACACAAACTTTCTCCCAACTTACTGTAGTCAAAATAATATTGTTTTTAATCATTTTATGTACTACTTTTTAGAACAAAACAAAAAAATAATATTCTACCTACGTCAATCGTATAAAAAAATTATTGTCCCAGGCGGGGTTCGATCGCGTGACCTTTGAATTACTGGCCGTGCTCGCTACCGTTGTTTTTAAACATTTCCCCATAATTATAAAACGCCGAAGTTTTGATAAAAGCGGGTGGTGTCATTTTGTTTGGCATCTTAAGCACTATAAATAATGAAAATTTGATCAAAATCGTTAGAGCCGTTTTTGAGAAATTTGCATTTTGGTCGTTTTTTATGGGTTTTTAGGGGTAAATTACCCTTAAAAATTAAAAATTCTAAAAAATGAAAAAAACGCCTGGAGATATTAGGGTTTAGTACCTACATACCAAATTTCATGAAAATCGGACCAATAGTGTCCTCTCTGGTCGTGTATACATACAGACAGACTGACACCACTCTAAAAACACTTTTTTGGGTTCAGGGAGCACCAAAACAAAAAATTCCACTCAAATATTTTTGGGTTCAGGGAGCACCAACACAGATAATTGCACTAAACAATTTTTTGGGGTTCTGGGAGCACCAAAACAGATAATTCAACTGAAAATTCAAATTCGAACATTTTTACGAAAACAATACTTTCTCCATATACTACGTATAGGGTGGAGAAAGTAAAAAACTGTTGGTTGTAAAATTAACTGATTCTAAATTTTCCAATTTGTCCGCTATGGTAATAAATCTAAATGCTTTCAAGAAACCTGTGTAAGTTCAGTATAGACCAGCGACCACAGAATTAAATAGACCGGTCATGCCATAAGCCTGCACATTGCGGGAATTGAAGCAGGGTCGGCAATCTTGTGTGAGGATAGAAACGTCGAGCGGGCCTAGAGAGGAGTGAAATTTTTGCCTATTCATTTACACCGTGGTTTCAATAGCTGAAATTGCTCGAAAATCATTGAAATTTGACCAACTTACGGTTTAATAGTGTGGGACGCTAATGGCGTGTTCACAATTTGAAAATACAAATGGTTTGGCACTTTAAAAGTCGAATAAAGTCCAAACCTTTTTATACTCTTTAATTCGTGACATCGAAAAGTTGCATTGCGAGAATTTTGTTTTTTTGTTTTTAGGGCAGGTGGCGTCATGCAAGCGAGAGAAATGTAGCTGAAAAGCTACATTTTCCGAAAAGTATTTTTTGAAAAAAATAGCTATTGTATATCTATCATACAACAGTTAGAACACGAGCTTCGTTTCGCGGGTAATCCGCCATATTGTGTGAGTATTTGACTCTAAAACTGGCCACACTCTTGCGTTCGACTTGTCCAGTCTATTTAGTTCTGCGGTCGCTGGTATAGACCAAACCTGAAATTGTGACTTAAGATCCAAATCATCTGTTTTGTTTGTAATCTGATGTTCGAATTATAACACAGTAAGCTTTCTTTTCTTTGTTTGTTTTTATTTCGTTAACCTAACCTAAAAAAAAAACTGTTTGTGGTGAAAAATAATCAACCGATTCTAAATTTTCCAAATTGGTTGCTACGGTAATTCTTAATGTAAATGCATTCAACAAACGTGTGTTGGTTCAGAATAGGCCACGCCTAGAATAGTGTTGCTACGCTTTTGGTTCAGATCAGCTGTTTTATCTGTTAGAAAAACAATCATCAACACAACAATACGTAAACTTTTACTGGTAGTAAACCCCAGTATGTTGACCATTTCAACCCTTAAAATCAACATTTGACGGAATACGGGATATTAGGGCATGTTGGCGTATAGCTGATCATTTACATACGCCTAAAAGGGAAACAGATCGAACTCACATGCCTTTTTGAGCCATTGAACTCGGCTTTGAAAAATGTATTCTGCGAGCGAAGTCGTGGGTACCTGCTAATAAAAAAAAGGCGTATTTTTTAAAGTTTAGCCGTAAACCAATTTCAGCAAAAGTAGGTTAGGTAATGCTTCGTTCTGTAAATAGCCGGATTGTGATCGCGGAACCGTTTTCAGGTCGTACTTAGGCCCCAAGATTAACGGTACCCGACTATTTGTATTCGCACTAATCACCGGTACCTTGGACATTTGGAAAACAATTCATCCAGACAAATTACTTTACTCAATTACCTAACAACACTTGCCTACTAATAGTCAAAATGAAACGTACGCGTGAGTCAGGGGAACGATTCTTTCAATTTGAACTAATCGATTGATTCATGACTCACTTGGAATATAAATCGAACGAAATCGTCGTTATGAAAAAATTCAAACCGGTCAACTCGATGAATAACTGATTCGATTGTTTCAAATGATCAAATTCTAGATGTAGTCGTATGTCGAGAAACGATTCGTTCAATTTGAACTAATCGATTGATTCATGACCGATTAGTTTCAATAAATCAAATTATCTAAATGAATCGATTCTTTTAAGTGAGTTGATTCACATGATTCAATTCAGTGGAAAGAATTGTTTTGCCCATCATTCAACTTTTCCTGTAGTGAGTTTTCGAGTTTACTGTTTCACTATTTCATTGTTTAAAAAGACCTACACTTTAGTACAAACTAAAAAAAGAAGTAACTATCATTAACAACAGCAACTAACATTACAAGCGGAATTTATAAAAGGCAAAAGCGAGAAAAAGGCGCAAAACCAGCGGAACGAGCGAGTTTTGGGAATAATTAGTTAAATTAACGAAATGAATCGATTCATTGTTCGGTTCTTTCAAGTGAGTCGATTCAAATGACTCGAGTCAATGAAAAGAATCGTTCTGACCACCGCCAGAAACAATTGACTTCGTACAACCGCAGGCGGCAGGAACGTCAAACTGTGTAATAAGGAATGAAATTTCCGTGTTCCTTGACAGCTGACCGCAACTCCATATGTCATGTCCGGCGAGCGGTGAGGGGTTTCACCCTAGTCACTTCCTCTGTTAATCCCCCCCGACAACTAAATCCGGAGGGAAGTGTGTCCGACTTGATAAGATTTCCTTGTGACGTTCATTAGACTGTAATGAACAAGGCTAGATGCAGTGTTGCCACATGTCTGAATTATCTTATATTCGGTAGAAATTATGGTATTTTGTAAAAAAAAAAAAACATCGTACAAGACAAAGATTGAAGTTTGGTTTTTAATTGTTTAGCCTATGGTATTTCTTACTTTACTTTAGCTTCGCTCAATTTAGACACAAATTAATATTGGTGTCGTGATAGTAAGTGGGTAAATTGAAAAAAAGAGTGTATAAAGGCACGGGAACATTATTTACTAACATAAAAAGTATGAAAATTGGATAAAAATAACGTTTTACTGCATAATGATAAAATAAGAAAATTTACATTTAGAACAAGAATAGCCCAATCAACTCCTATAAAAGCGAGTGTACGTCCGTGCGTACGTACGTACGTGAGTAACTTATAATTAACAGCTGATTTCACCCATCATCTGTAATACTTAAACAAACCCAAGGTAGATTATACTTTGAGGTTATGTTACAACTTCAATCATTTTAATTGCTTGTATAATATAACAGCTGATTTCACCCATCATCTGCTAAAGGAAAACCTAGCCTAGATTATACCTTTGGGGTTATGTTTATAACTTTAATCAATATAAGTCTTGTGAAGTTGATTTTCTTAAAATATGAGTTAAAGAACTAACTAATATAGGCTTTAATACGTTATAAGATTTGCTTTGAGGTTATAAAACGAATATGAATACAACCTTTTATTATCAATATACAGTGTATATTCATTTTTACAAATTTGAAGAAACATTCGTACATCTTCGTATAAGATATAAACATATTCGATTATTAATTTCTTCATTATAATATTAACTAGGGGAAACCCCTGCGTGCTCCGCACGCTAACCCCCAATGGAACCTTCTAAAAACAAATGTTATGTTTTATTTATAATAAAGTTGTACGATTAATAATAACCTCAAAATTAATATGATAAATAAGGATAAATGTTCAAATCAAATTATTTCTTATATTTGATAACAACAGTTATAATAATGGTTAAAAGAACCAGCAAAGCTTAGGTCTACACTTTAAAACCCTAACCTAAAAGGTAGAAATAAACAAATATTTGCTTCAAATTTAGAAATCAGCTGTTAATGGAAATATTGGAACAAACAGCTATATTATTATTATTATTTTATTAAATTGGTTGCTATGGCAATATATGTAAATACATGTGTTGATTTATCATTCTAGGCCTAGCCTAAGAATGTTTTCCAACCAAATTTCAAATATTGAAATAAAAAAGGTTTTATCGAAATGAATTATAGCCTATGTTACTCAGGGACAGTGTAGCTTTTTATTGGTAAAACTATTGTTTTAATCGGTTTAGTAGTTTCAGAGATTACCCCCTACATACAAACATACAAACAAACAAACAAACAAAACAAACTTTACCTCTTTATAATATTAGTATAGATGCATAAAAAGTTAATAGAACAGCCATACAACCTTCCAAAAATCACACTTGTAAGGTTTCTCTTCTATGAGTGTGTCAACGTGAATCTTTTATAGGTTAATAAGTTGCAGATTTCATTAAAAAATATAATTTACATTAACTGTCATATTATTTTACAGAACAGCTGTTTTATGTTTTTAATTTATTTATTTAATACCAAATGTTTTAATGTAAACAAAACAGATGTTTTTAAATTCTCATGTATTTCTTATGGGGATTTTACGTTTTTTGGGGACCTCAAAAACCCCTTAGAATTTAATTTTAGAAAAAACTTATATTTTTCCCTCATTCCTTGGATCGATACCTTTAATTTGATACCTCTCCCATAATCCTCCGATTTACCAAATTCCCACAATTTTGAATCTAAAATTACGCTTACAGAATTATATATAAGGATGACTTCTAAATCATTTGATCTATCATGAAGTTAGAAATCAATTAAAAGTTAATATTTGTATCTTTATTTAGGTATATAATAATGTATTTAAGTACAAAATTTTAACAAATAGGTCCTACAGTTTTGTAATCCTTATAATTGTACACAATCACCGAGTTAAAAATTCCCGTCAGCATAGGTAGGACTAGATTAACTCTGTTATTTTTAAATAGTGCTTTTGTATTTCTGATGTGTATTGTGTATCTAATTTATCCGCCTGTGATTTTTCACGGGGGCTTATTGGTAGACAAATAATTATGAAATTATTTATTTATTACATATACATTATAGACACGAATAATTTATAATATAAAACAACCAAAACCCCAGTCTTCTTGAGTTTAACTATGAAATACAAGGGGAAACCCCTGCGTGCTCCGCACGCCAACCCCGTTGGAACCTTCTATGCACATAATCATAGTTCGGGTCTGTGTTTACATGAACTTCTTTTTCTTATTTTTACCCATAGAACCATTCCCCGAAGTATGGCACTTAACTTATGGGACACCCTGTATGGTAAAATTTTAAACTACAGTTTTATAGTTTAATATTAGAGAAATGGCTTTGGATGTTACTAATACACGAAAACTCCGACCTGCTGCAATTTTACAAACAGAAGTCATAAAGCTTCCATGTAAGCAAAGAGCGTCACGCTAACCGCATTACAAGAAAATAGAACCAAAGAAAGAGCGAGCGAAATTAATTGTTAACTTTTCACAGGCCTTAACTGACCTGTCAGCCGTCACCTTGTATTGACACCCAAACGAATTGTTTCTATACACATTTAGCCCGGTCTCCCACGCCACCTGACTTCGTGCGTGTAATTTCATTCCACCGTTGAGAATGTTTACAATACCAGCGAAGAAAAACATTTCCTACAGGTAGGTCGACGGTTTTGTCTTTTTGCGGACAGCTGGATGCACCACTGCTCTTTGAAGTAGGGGGGTATAGATAAATTACTACAGCTAACTTGAGGCAACACAAACTGACCTGCAGGGTTTATTAGCCCGTCCGCCAACCGACTCTTTTACCTTTACGCTCGCAAATAAAAATAAATTTAAAGAAATTTCGGGTAAGTATCAAGCCTTACCATTGCACCCAATTCAAATAACTCGACCACGCAGCTGAAACCCCTGACGTAAGTTTATAGCGAATTTCCAAAAATAAATTTATACGTTTTAGGGTTTCAACCAACTATTTGAAGGGAAATTGGTCTACTCACGAAGGCGCTGAATAGCTGCCTGCGTGTACGAAATATATTAGTAGAATTGTTCTGCCTCTAAGCAGCTCCGTTTCACTTGACCTTGCGGCCTCGGATTATGGACTGTTTCGCTTCGCACGCAGCGTACAAACAGATCGGAAGATGATCCTACAGTAAAATCCCGCACTTTAATGGTATTTGATACGTTTCGATCGATTTTGGGGGAACCAAGCGAGCTATAAGGACGTGTAAAAAAAACAAAATGTGCAGAATAACATCCTATGTTTATATTCTTAGAAAAAACTCTAAAAAAAATGTATTCTCGTACAAAAAATCTCAACAGTTACTTCCGGTCAAAAAACGTGCTTCCGGTTGTTGGATTTTTGTAGCTAACGAACTCAGTAGTTTTAGAGAAATCGTGATTTAGTAACTTTGACCCCCCCAAAGCCCCTAAAATTTTGCATTTTTTTAAACTCTTTATTATCAGCACCTACGGCCCTAGAGGAAGCTACATACCAAATTTCATTCCAATCCGTTCAGTAGTTTTAGAGAAATCGTGATTTAGTAACTTTGAACATCCCCCAAACCCCCCTAAAATTTAGAATTTTTTGAAAACCTTTCTTAGTGAGCACCTATGGCCCTAGAGGAAGCTACATACCAAATTCCGTTCCGATAGTTTTTGAGAATTTTGCGAAACAACCCCCTTTTTGGCCCAAAACTTCCAAAAATCAGTTATTATTATTATTACCTAAACGAGAATTTTTAGAAAGATGCGGTTTTTTGCATATGGTAGGGTACATTAAAGGCAACAAATAAGCCAAATTTTATCAAAATCGTTAAAGCCGTTTTTGAGAAATTTAGATTTTTCTTGTTTTTGGCCATTTTTGGGGGGTAAAACCCTTTAAAAAATGAAAAAACACCTGGAGATACTCCAGAACTACACCTACATACCAAATTTCATCAAAATCGGACCGTTGGTATGGACTCCAGCTCTGTACACATCCTTACAGAGACACAGACAGACATCACAAAGAAAACACTTTTTTTTATTCAGGGAGCACCAAAACAAAAAATTCCACTAAAAATATTTTTGGGTTCAGGGAGCACCAACACAGATAATTATATATATATTGTTTACAACAACAAAAATAGTCATAATAACAGAGAAAACTAAAATTTAGTGGTCGAATTTAGGGCTTTTTGTTACTATTTCATTAATATGACCACCTTCTTCAGCACCCGAATAAGGGAGGGGGTTGGTGCAGACGCTTGTGAAAGTGGGTACTTATCGAACGCTAATCGAAAGTAATTTCAAAGTCCCTTTTCAACTTCTTTAAACACAAGATCACTATCTATTTTAAATTGTTGGAAATTTGCGGGAGGGGTCCAATATTTTTGGGGACAGTTTTCTCTCTAGCTCATAATAATAATATTGATTAGTTTATCTCCTAATTTAATATCACCTCTCCTACCCCTCCTACAATTATGAAGTCGCAGTGGATCTGTTTAATAATTTAAATATGTCTGTGAGAAAGTATGTGCCAGTTCCTGGTACCGTTTATTCCTTCTGATATGCGAAATTTCGTTAAGCCTACACGAAATATTATGCAGTGGAAATGTTGCACGGGAAAAGTAAAAGAAAACTTAAACGTATAATTGAGTCCACAAAATACAAATTATGTACAAAATACATAATTAAGACAAATTTCGTAATATTAGGATATACTGAGTGTCCCCGAACTCTCTGGATCCCTTTTGTCGGTACGTTCCTGGGATCCAGGCAAACATATTTCACAATATAAAAATGGGTCTACGGTGCTTATTTTTTCGTCTGTCTGTATGTGTTTTTTACAAAATACTTAATACTTTTGGAAGTAAAAAAGAAATCTGAAACACAGGTGAAATCTTACGCCAGCTCTCTCTAACGAAGCATTTCCAAACCTATGAATCTATTAACATTTTTATTATTTTTTGCTAGTGGAATCAGCGCAGAAAGTGCTCGAAACATTATGCAAATAACTTATTAGTTAAGCTCATAATAACTTTAAAATATTTTGTTTCTAGAGTAATTCCAGGTATTGTTGACAACTACCAAGAAATACATTTTCTCTTTTTTCTGTCAGTATCTCTGTTATCCTTTGAGCTGCAGACAAAATAAAAAAAACCGTTGTGTTTGCCATTAAAAGGGAAACTTTTTGTCTCTTGTATTTTTTTGTAATGTTAGCGGTTTTTGAGATAGTTGATATTAAAAATTATAAACGGCCGCCATTTTGAAAGTATTTAAAATAATGTTCTAATTTTTCGTACAGTGATAAAGGGTTACGCAAAAAATAGGTATACAAAGTTTGAGCTCAATATCTTTTTTACTTCCAAAAATATTAAGTATTTTGTAAAAAAAACACATACAGACAGACAGACGAAAAAATAAGCACCGTATAAACAACATGTTTATATTGTGAAATATGTTTTTCTGGATCCCAGGAACATATCCACAAAAGGGGTCCAGAGAGTTCGGCGACACCCTGTATAACGTAAGTTACGATTTTAAAACACTAAATAAATGTCTATCTTCGTGAAAAAAAGTCTTTTCCGAGTTTAACCCAAAAGAACCGTTTTAAAAAGATCGCACAGAATTTATTAAAATAAGTACAAAAACAAAACTTACATCAGGAGTTATGGAAATCGGCGTCTGGTCCTTCTCCGGCGTTATGACGGGCGTCGTCTGTTTCTGCGGCGACAACCTCGCCGGAAAGCTCAAAGTCTTTGTCCACTGGGCAAAACTTCGAACCATTTTCGCGATTGCGCACTAAAAACACAGTTCAAGAGTCACTAGATATCCAGATCACGAACACAACCTACTCCTTCCACGTCACTTCGTAGACTGAACCGACAGAACGCTCAGCTGACTATGCACCGTCCCCCTCCCCCTCCTCCACGGCCTTTGTCGACCTTGCTAGGCACCGGATACTATCCCCACTCCCGCATTAATCCTTCGAGTATCAACCGGCCTTTCTTCTATAACATCACAATAAAGTTGAATTCCTTTTTAAGGACCGGCCAACAAGTCCTGTTCGTGCATACGACGCACTGATATTCCCTGGGAACAGTTTTCATCGCTACGACTTCCTTCGTCACACGGTTTCCGTAACCTGTTCTTTCCGATATACTTAATATGGAACGAGTATTTGCTAATATATTAATTAGGGGACATACCGGCTCCACTTTATTAAAACTGGTTTGGAAAACATATTTTTACAACTAATGATTTCAACAAAGTTTTTGAAGTAATTATTATATTATTAACTAGGGGCTCAGCCACCATGGGCCTCGCCCCCTAGCTCCTAGGGAAAGGAAAATATGGGTATTATTAATTATAGGCAGGTATTTTTCTTTAAAGAGGTTAGCACTAAAATATACTTTAAATGTTATGTGCCGTTTGATTTTACATATACTTATTTTATTTTTTACAAGAGTTCAAGCACGAGCTGCAATGCATTGTGTATTGAAAATACTCCCAATACGGGGGTTGGCGTGCGAAGCACGCAATGCATTGTGTATTGAAATTACT
>JAGFPH010018746.1:1430-16006 GCA_018207615.1 Philaenus spumarius
ATATTTGTTTTGTTGTGTAGGTTAGGATACTCAACAACATAGGCTCTTTCTAATGAGTTATGTTCGCTATTTAGGTTAATTAACAACCTGCAACTCTAAGTTAATATTTTTTGTTTGGGTTTGGTTAGTTAACAACCTAGGCTCCTAGGTTAGTCTAAGCACAGGTGTTTTGTTGTGTAGGTTATGTTACTTAACAACATTAGGCCTTTTCTAATAAGTAATGTTCGCTAATTAGATTAATTAACAACCTGCAACTACTAAGTTAATATTTTTTGTTTTTGATTGGTTAGTTAATAGGCCTCCTAGGTTAGACTAAGTATTTTCTTGTACACTACAACAGTTATACAATGTATTTTACATTATATTACCGTCGAAAGTCGAATCAATATGGCGTTGTCATCTGAGGTTAAGTTAGGTTATTTAGATGACGTTGGTGAGAATGGTAGGTTACGTCATCATATAGTTTGGTTTATATCATTTTGTTATACACTATAACAGTTATATAAATACATTAAATTTCGAGAGTTCGATAGATTAGGTTAGGCAAAGTTCGGTTTAAATAATTTTAGAAACAGTTATATGATATAGTTTACATTAGGAGAGTTCGTTCGGTTTATATAATTTTCTGCGCATGTGCAGATTGCGCAACATTACACCAGAAGTATTGCCTCCGTAGCATACGGAAAGTGATTGTGCTTAGTTATCGACACAATGGCGACGTAAGTTTAACTGGTCATGACCGCTTGCTTTCTTATACAAAAACAAGACCGGATGCGTTAACGATCGAGGCAGTATTTATATTTCTCAATGTTGCATTCGATTGCGCAACATTACAGTGACGCCAGAAGTCTGGCCTTCGTAGCATCTGGGGAAATGATTGTCGTTAGTTAGCATCCGGTACAATGACGTCATAAGTCTGGCCTTGACCGTTCGTTGCACAACATTGTCGTCTTTAGTTAACTCCTATGACAAAAGTATTTATTTTTAGTACCGTGCAATATAATGTAATAGTGCCGTATCGTCAACCGAGGTAAAGAATAGGCCTATCGCTAACCGCAAAGAAACTAGGTGTCTGCGATAAGAATGTAACTGCCGGCATAGTCAACGCATGACTCACGCCGTTACTTTAGGTTACATATATATAAAATGTGTTATAACCCGACCGAATTGAAATCGTTATCGCGGCTATAGTTTGAAATTTCTCTACCAGAACGCACTGCCGTCGGGAAACTATAACGATGTAGTGTATAGGAACCTCGTATCTCCCGAATGGTTGGTCCTGGGCCAACCGAACTTCGTGTACGGTAGGTAAGTCGATTGTTTACATTATATTACAAGGGTTTAAGTTCGGTCAAGTCCGGGTTTTAGTTCGGGTGAGACGGTGGAAACAGTTATATAATGTATTTTACATCATATGACAAGGGTGTAAGTTTCGTCAAGTCCGGGTAAGATCGGTATAAAAAGTTATATAATGAATTTTACATTATATTACAAGGGTTTAAGTTCGGTCAAGTCCGGGTAAGATCGGTATAAACAGTTATATAATGCATTTTACATTATATTACAAGGGTTTAAGTTCGGTCAAGTCCGGGTAAGATCGGTAGAAACAGTTATATAATGCATTTTACATTATATTACAAGTGCATAGCGAGACAAGGGTTTAAGTTCGGTCAAGCCCGGGATTTATTTCGGGTAAGATCGCCATAAACAGATATATAATGTATTTTACATTATATTACAAGGGCCCAGCGAAGCCTTAAGTTCGGTTAACCTCGGGTAACCTCGGGTAAGATCGGTAGAAACAGTTATATAATGTAAAGAACTCTACCAGAACGCGCCACCGTCGGACAGGCCGTTGATTCTCTACCAGAAAGCGCTGCCGTTGAACGGGGTGATAGTTCCAAGATTCTCTACCAGAAAGCGCTGCCGTCGAACGGGGTGATAGTTCGAAGATTCTCTACCAGAACGCGCTACCGTCGGACAGGCCATTGATTCTCTACCAGAACGCGCTACCGTCGGACGGTCGCCTTGTGATATAACGTAAAACACATTATATAACTAAAACCCGAGTCCGAACGAACGTAGGTGGCCCTTGTGATATAATGCAAAACACATTATACAATCCCGAACACTAGTCCGGGCGGTAGAAACAGTTATATAATGCATTTTACATTATATTACAGCGAAGCCTTACGTTCGGTTGGACTCGGAAAAGATCGATAGAAACAGTTATATAATGCATTTTACATTATATTACAGCGAAGCCTTACGTTCGGTAGGGTTTAAGTTCGGTCATGTCCGGGTAAGATCGGTAGAAACAGTTATATAATGCATTTGACATTATATTACAAGTGCACAGCGAGGCCTTACGTTCGGTTGGACTCGGAAAAGATCGATAGAAACAGTTATATAATGTATTTTACATTATATTACAAGTACACTGTACAAGGTTAATGACGGCAGCTGTTAAACTTATATACTCGACTAAAACATTCTATACCAAGAGAGGCGCCGTAGCTCAATCGGATACGTCGTGGACTTTGGCTCTGGTGGTAGCCGGTTCGAATCTCAGAGACACCCATACTTTTTAAAAGAAAATAATTCAATTTAAATTAAATTAAATCCAAATTTATTGAAAAAAACAAAATGGCGGAAAAAAGATGGCGGAAACAAAATGGAGGAAAAAAGATGGCGGCATAGCATGGGTCGGGTCCAGGTCTAGCCTAAATGGGCGTGGTCTAAGTCACGTGACCAAATCCGGCCCTCTGATTGGTTTTACGCTATATCATCCCAGTCTCTACTTATGAGCACACCTATTTTTTGCCTGCAGTGGCAAAATGTATTCAGATTGCATTATACTTACTACCAACAACCTGTACGGTGGAAGTCCTTCAGGTAAGTCAACAAAATAATATTTAATAGATGTATGAACGAATCTATTTAAACATTGACGAGAATTAAAATGGAGCTATTTCAAACACAATTAATCAAAATAAAATTTTAGAAATAAATTATGCGTTAGTAATAGTGTTAACAAGTAATGTTGCGGCAGAACTACAGTATTTTGGTTATAATACAATATTGAATATTCTAAAAACAATATTATAACCTTTTAAACAGTTCAGCTTGTACCACTAAAAATTATTTCTAGAAATAAATAATAATAGGCTATAGTTATAATTTTTACATTTTTTTATTCACTTTTACTTTTGGTAGTAACCAGTAAAAGTAAATAGCCCTGCAAATGCCAAATGCCTACATTATGAATGCAATTTAAACTTTAAATTCATATTTTTACTTGTTCTTAACCGATTATCTTTTGCCAATAACTAATCTTAGAATGTTTGATTCACAGCACTCTCGGACGAGTAAAGACGTTGGTAAGAAGCACGATATCAAATAGTCGCCCGAGTGAACTGTGTCTTCTCTCTGTGTAAGAGGCCAAATTAAAGAAGACAAACTTGTTGATGCATTTGCCCTTGACTCTAGACGCGTTCAGTTCCTGTTAAAACGAAAAAGTAAAAATGTGTGATTGTGGAAGAATACTAATAAACAGTTAGATTTCCTTGGAAATTGTTTGTATTATTTTTTTCAATCCCTATATTTAGAGTATAAAATTATGAAACAACTGAATTTGCCCCTCCTGGGAAAAATTCCTGCGGGCGCCCCTGCTAGGCTAATATTTTTTAAATTATTATAATATATCAATATAATTTATTATTTATTTTCATAGTGTAGGCCTATTTACTATTTTAGCCTATTTACTTTAACTACACAAAATGTTCTAAAGGTATAGCCTAAATGTAGGCCTATGTAGTAGCCTCTCCTAAAATAGATGTTAATTTGTGCATAAAAAATCATTTTACATGAGTCTCTGTAAATATTTTATAATTGAGCGAAGCTCTTATACTACACTCTGGCTTTTTATTTCCACATACTCCTCCTGAACCGCCTGAACGAATGAAGTGATCCGCACGAATTTTGGTACGGTCATAGTAACCAACTATGGGAAGGTATAAATCTGAAATGGTCCAAATCGGACGTCAGGGTTTTGCCAATGAATACTTAAATGTTAATGAATACTTAAATAAAACATTTAAGTATTCATTGGTTTTGCCCTACGGCCCTTTAAAGTTACAATGTTATTTTAATAGAAGAAATATTTTATTTGGTTTATTTACGGTGATTATACAGCTGTTAAAAGGATCACATCTAACTTCAGACTGTTGCTATCAGCTGTTTGTAAATACAATAGTTCTGTTTTATGTGCAATTGTTGTTTTGCAGCTGTTTGTAAATTCAATAGTTTTCTGTGCAATTGTTGTTTTGTTTAAGTCAGTGACAAACAAAATGAAACGAACAAAATTGTAAAAATGTTTGTTGTTAACAAACCAAATGAATATTATTTAAGGGCAAAATCGATTCTTGGTTGTATTTCTCCAAAGTATTGATTAAAAAAATACTTGCTCCGCTCAATATTGCAAGCAGACAACTGCATTGCATACCTAGTTATGTCTGATACTATTAGTATTATTAATTTGTGTAGTTTGAATATTTTTTAAATTGTATATTTTTATTATTCTCTGTATTTCTGTTTCGCTCTAGGCCGTACTTTTCTCGCCCCCCGCTTCCCCTCGTCGCCTTAGTGGACCGAACCCATACGTTCACAGTGCAAAGCCTCTCACTTCTCGCTCGCCGGCTTTAATCCGCCGTCTCAGTTGGCATCATGGAGCTATCCCCTGAAGATCTATCAGGAGCCACGGTGGCCGTGGTTGTTAAAGCGTCATTGCTTTATCAATCGTCATGGCAACCATCAATGGAAAGGTTCCGGGTTCAATTCCCATTGACCCCGAATAATTTTCTAAATGGTTTCTTAAGACATCGTTGGCTGTGGTTCGGATTCCACGTAAAACTGTAGGTCCCGTCTTCATTAGCCTTAAGTGCAAAACAGTAGGACGTTAAACACAAAAAAAAAAAAAAAAATAAATAAAAAACTGAAGATCTATTGTGTGTTTTATTAGCTAGCGATAGTGTTCATTATAAATTTAAACAATAAAGAACTAATCACGTTCATGAAATTAATAGGTCTCGCCTTGAAGTTTGTGAATACTTATAACACTTTCTAAAAGCACTTTAGAAATCAAAATGTCTATTCACTTCCATCCTGCCTTTTGAATTAATATTTATTTAAAGAAAACAGAAGAAGCAACCACTGCGTCGGAGGCTCTACACTATACTGACTGAGCTTGTGAAGCGGGAAGCGAGAAAAGAAACAATAATTCATTTCGGTAAAAGCTGGTAAAACCGGGTTGAGCCGGTTGAAGCAGGCGGGCAGGCGCACTATGCCAAGGCCGACTCGTAGTAGAGTCCACGGTAACTAGAACTTGTTATAGTTACCGTGGTAGAGTCGGCCTTGACTATACCCACGCGCTTACATTTCTCCCTACATTGTTCCCGCTATAAAGCGAGAAGAAAGAGGCGGTGCACTGTCCCAGGGCTCTATAACAAGGGCTAAACCGTTCCTTTGATCTCGGCACTGTGCCGCCAGTTTCACTCTGACGTCACCATGCTGACACGCATTAGCTGGTAATATTTCAGTAATGTGTGCGCAGTCGTTTACTCGCTGTTGTAACACGACGGAAAAGCTTCAGTAAAATAAAACTTACATATTCTTAATCTACATAAAGTACGGATTCTAACAGTATAAAAAACTTTTATTTTAACAGGTATTTCGAATTTTAATAATTGAAAATATCTGAGAATTATCACTGACCGACATGGAAAAGTTACTAAGCGAGGAAATTTTTTATTTTTGGGTTATAAACAAACTTCCAGCGGGAAAGTTGTAGCCAATGAATTGATCTAAACTATCCAATTCACCGATTTGTGATAAAATGATTACATCATTATGAAATCGTTTTTTAAATGAGCGCGAGGCGGTGACGCTTAGCCACTCCCGGTGTACTGTTGTTTGATACTGGAATATTTACATCCCTATCCATTACGTTTATGTACATATTGTTATTTTAAGGTAATATAGTAAATCATTTGTCCCCAGGTGACTATGCGAGCTAGAAAAAAAGTAAGCATTTTATTTTAACATAAACTAATTATAATTTATATTTAAAATTTGATATTATTGAAGTGGACACAAAAAGTTAAGTCGGAGGTTAACGTTTAAAAAACAATATCATTATTACGTACATTCAAAGAAATAAAATTAGAAATCAATGATGGAAAAAGAAAATCGTAATTACGTAAAAAAAATAGTTTCATATTTAATTAAAAGAATTACTTTATAACAAAGAATTATGCTGTCTTTTATTTAATTTGTTCATTGTTGTCTAATTTGCGGAGTAGGGCCTACTTAAATGTTTCTTTGACTGAAGCCACTTTTTAACTTTACAGTTGTTTGATACTGGATATTATTTTTTATGATATTATTTTTGATATGATAATGATATTATTTTTTAAACGTTAACCTCCAACTTAACTTTTTGTTCACTTCAATAATATCAACTATATACTTACTAGTGGACCCGGCAATGCTTCGCTATTGCTTGATTTACCTAACCTAAAATTATATTCAGTTTTTGATCCAAATCAGTTGTTGATCAAAATCAGCTGTTTTAAGCTTTTCATACGAACAGCTGTTTTTTGTGCCCCTGATAAAATCAAAAGAAATCTTTCTTCTTCTTCCTTAAGATTGACCTTCCATAAGATTAACATTGAAACTTTGAGGGCCACTGGGGCGTAGCCCTAATGGCCTAGGACTTCGGTAAATGGCCTAAAACCTTCCCAGGGTTAACCTGTGTTACTATGCAAAATTTCAAAGCAATCGGATGGACGGTTTGGTAACGCATAAAGGACAAACATACAAACAGACAAACGTACAAACAGACAAACGTACAAACAGACGGACATACATTGAATTTTATATATATAGATAAATTATAATTAGTTTATGTTAAAATAAAATGCTTGCTTTTTTTCTAGCTGGCATAATTACCTGGGGACAAGTGATTTACTATATTACCTTAAAATAACAATAATATGTACATAAACGTTATTCCCGTATCAAACAACAGTACACCGGGAGTCACGGCGCGGCACCTCCTAGCGCTCATTTAAAATAATGATGTAGGCCTAATCATTTTATCACAAATCGGTGAATTGGATAGTTTAGATCAATTCATTGGCTACAACTTTCCCGCTGGAAGTTTGTTTATAACCCAAAAATAAAAAATTTCCTCGCTTAGTAACTTTTCCATGTCATTCTGTGATAAATCTAAAATATTTTAAATTATTAAAATTCGAAATACCTGTTAAAATAAAAGTTTTTTATACTGTTAGAATCCGTACTTTATGCAGATTAAGAATATATAAATTTTATTTTACTGAAGCCTTTCCATCGAGTTACAACAGTGAGTTAACGAAAGCGTGCACATTACTGCAATATTACCAGCTCGTGCGTGTCAGCATAGTGACGTCATAGGCGATCGATACTGGGTCACCGAAAATTATCAAAATGGTATAGCCCTTGTTATAGAGCCCTGGCACTGCCCACGTATTTACACTTAGTCCCTACTTCTGCCGCGCTAATATATTCATAGGTCCATGCATGCGTAAAATCTATTATTGTGCTATTTATTTTATTGTAGCCTATATAAGAAATTGAGTGCTAGCAAATAAATTCAACGAGGAAAACTCGTTGAAATATCGCATATATTATTTCTCAAGACTATTTTTTTGTCGGTACGCCATAACTTCCTTAATACATCATCAAATTACATGAATGAGGCATCATTTTAAAGCTTTCCTTAACCACTACACGGGAAAAATAGACAAACAGCTTAAAATTCATGTTTTAATAACAAAAATTGATTTAAAAAAACTTGTATATTATACTCTGTATGTTCCGAATGAAAGGCGCCATCTACTAACCATCTGTTTAACTAGCATGACAGCTGTTAGTTAGATTGTTTACACTGTAAGATTGTATAGGGAAACTGTTATTTATAAACCAATGTAAATAAATAAACTTAATTAACTGAATTAAATCAACGTGTTAAATCAGGTAAATGTAGGCCTACTCCGAACTTGCGAAATATTCGCACGGGTCAGCTAGTTTATTTTATTTGTAAAGAAACGAAACGGTACTGTGAATGTCATTATTTGAGTAGTAATCAATTCCTTGTCATCTATTTTAACTCAGTGTTCACCTCCGACAAAATAAAATGGGATAAAAAACATTAGGCCTAATTACTAACGAAAAACTAAACATACATGGATTTTTACAATTTTCCTTCAATATATTTACAAACAATAAAACTTTTAAACATTAAACTTCAAACATTAAAATTTTATAGATTGTTTGGCATTACTTTTAAGATGTGAGAAGGATACAGATTTTACGAATTTTGTACAAAAAATGCAGAGAAATTATTTATGAAATACGAAACCAAGAATATGCCTATATTTTAGATCTTCACAATTATCTTGTTTTTCTTCTTTCTTTTTTTTTTGACATCTCACTCAAGGAACTGAAAAAAGATTTTCAATACCCAATTGACCTCCCAAGTTCAACCGTTACTAAAACACGTTTTTTATTACACTGTATTGAAATTAGGCTAATTATTTTCAATTTAGCTAACTGTGAATACCTGTTGAAAGTTATATTTTCCGGACAGTTTCAGTTCTAGCCCTGGGCAGGGGAGCACCCGCTGCCCACCAGTTTTTCCGGGAGTTTGTTTCAAGAATTTTTTATTAGGAGCTTAGTTTGCTGACAAAACATGTTTAATAGTTTCGAGAGTGATTCGTATCCGATTCCCATAAGAGCAATGCTACAGAATAAGTCTTTTTTTCCGTTAATTCGTGGAATAAATTAAAAAATTTGGTTTCATTTTGAAGTACTGTCATATGCTGATGTTGATTGTTGAATACATTTTCAAAAACTGTTTTATTGTTTTCATAAACGTGTATGATAATAAATAGCAAAAAATAGTAAACTTTATTAATTTTTTACTCAGTTGCAAAAAGAGATATTGCAAAAAACCTTAGCAATCAACACCCACAATCTATTTCACTTTAAGAAAAAAATACAGCTTTCGATTTTTGACAAAAACAACACAAAAATATGCTTAATAGTGAAGGTATGTTTTGGTTATTTAACATTTAAATTGGTACCCTACTTCGCCGTTTTGAATGTAGGGATCCGAGATTCTGAAGAAAAGTCAATGCTGAAAAACACGGTCAGTTTTGATCGCCAATAAATGCTGTTCCCTAAGTACGATTGAACTGATGATTACAACGAATGTTATTAACGAATTTCCATAGGAAAAATTTGCTATTGCAGTGGTCCTTATGGTAAGACCCAAGGTCCTGGAGTAGTAAATGAGCACCGATCATGGTCCCCAGAACACGATTTGGGGTGCCATTAAAAATCATATCTACTTATATAAAGCTCGACGGTAACACTGATTCACTGACATTAATTATTCCCGTAATCGGACCCCCATCAACCTTATGCTTGAATTAAAGCTCTCGACAAGAAACTTTTGGAAAAATTGCCAGAATTTAACATTTTTTAATTTTGAAAGCACCTTTTGGGCGGGAAAGATTTTTTAGATTTTTTAATTTTTCACTTTGATCGCGTTTTGTAAGAAAACGGTAAGAGATAGAAAAAAAATGTTAAATACAAAAGTTGTAGAAAATTGAATTTCAAACTAACGATTTAAATCAGATTTAAGATCCTATCATCCGTTCAGCCGCTATTCACCCGAGAAGGAGCTCCGGCACACAAACCTTCAAATTTCCCATATGTTAATCTTATGGAGATAATGTTTAATGAGTTTGAGTCAGCTGCCAAAGAAAACAGCTGATTTATGTTCGGTCATCTATGTACAAACGAGCGGAACGAGCCAAAGATTAACGAGATTCTTTAGCGAATTTTCCAACTGCGAGGAGGCGAAGCAGCCATCTGAGGCCGAAGAGGCAGAGGTGGGGTTGGGACGCGAAGCACTATGTGCATATGTGCGCGCGCGGTGCATATATGTGTTCGCACTCTAGCGGCCGCATTTTAAGTCCCATTTGGTTCAAATTTGGTACACATGTTGGTTGTCTACGTCGCTCGGACTAGTTCGTTAGCCAAAAAAATCCAACAATCGGAAGCACGTTTTTTAACCGGAAGTAACTATTTTTTAAGATTTTCCCTACGAGAATGAATTTGTTTTTGAGTTTCTTCTACAAATATAAATGTAGGATGTTATTCTGCACATTTTGTATTTTACGCGACCTTATAGCTCGCTTGGTTCCCCCAAAATCGATTAAAACGTAAAATACCATAGCAGTGCCCGGTTCAAAGCCATGTGGTGGATTCTACCGTGGGGTTGGCGTGCGAAGCACGCAACGCATTGTGTATTGAAGATACTCCCAATATTCGGAATGGCGTGCGACGCACGCAATGCTTTGTGTATTGAAGTACTCCCAATATGGAATGCCGTACGAACCATTTTGCAGCTATTCAGCACCGTCGTGAATATACCTATTTCCTAAATTGTTGGTTGAAACCCTAAAACATAGGCCTATAAACTTAATTTTGGAAATTTGCTTAACTCACGTCAGCGGGAACCGGAGTTTTGCCAACGGGTGTCAGGTAGATGGGGGGGGGATGCCGTCGGCAACCTCTTGGTGCGGAGATTTGCCAACGGTGGGGGCGGGAGAAAGAGAGTGTGAGGGAGGGAGAGAGAGCGATTGTCAGGGTTGTCTACGCTTGGGGTTGACGACCATTATTGAAGAGCATCCACCTTTCTCGTAATTATAATACGACGAAATATTATAATTATACAAATATTATAATCATACTGTTATCGGCAAAATACAGTGACTAAACAGTTTAGGTAAGTCCTCTAGTTTTTTTTTAATTCTAATTATATAAAGTGATAATACGACGAAATATTATCATTATACAAATATTATAATCATACTGTTATCGGAAAAATACTGTGACTAAACAGTTTAGGTAAGTCCTCTAGTTTTTTTTTAATTCTAATTATATAAAGTGATAATACGACGAAATATTATAATTATACAAATATTATAATCATACTGTTATCGGCAAAATACTGTGACTAAACAGTTTAGGTAAGTCCTCTAGTTTTTTTTAATTCTAATTATATAATATGAAGAAACGTAAATAGTATGTATACACATAAGCATTCATATGCTTTCCAACAATCGCTTATGATTTTTGTACCTGGCAGAATTCTTTCTTTTATAATCGCTAGAAGAGTCTCTTTGTCTCTCTTCTCTACAGGAATATCTCTCTCTCCCCCTCCCCCTCTCGCGCCCACCCCCAACCGATGGCAAAACTCCGCAGTATGAGGAATTCGCGGATGGGGACCCTTTCTACCTGATACCCGTTGGCAAAACTCCTACACTCCGAGTTTTTCTGCACTCCTACAATTCGGTTCAGCTGCGTGGTCGAATTATTTGAATATTTTATTTATTCTTTAAACAGTCTTATGATCTATAGCTTATTATATTAAATTATAATCTGATGCTAAGTTCTAATGAAACTTATAGAGCGGGGGTGGCGTGGCGGATTATATACATTCTCAAATTGAATGTTTGCAGAGTAGACAAGTCAAATTCATTTCAGCAGACGCGCTAGAAATTGTTTTCATGGTTTCAAAAGAAACTTATTTCATAATAAGTATGTAGGCCTAAATATTGCATTCCCAATAAATTGAGTTTTTTCTTGAGGAATAAGTCATTGTTTTATACAAACTGAGGAAACTAAATAGCCTAAAAATTTGATAGTGATTGGTGATATAAATATTAATAACCTAGAGGTAATTAAAGTTTCAAATAATTATAAAACAATAATGAGAAGTTTTGGCCTAGAATCGTTGATAAATCAGCCTACCCGAATTACAGAGGATTTAGAAACTTGTGTTGACCATGGTTTTGTTAGAGTTTTAAATAAGATTAGAATAAATGTGTAGGCACAGATAATTGAATCACATGTTTCTGGTCATTTCATGACGTTGTTGACTTTGCTGGGAGGGGAGTTGACTTCAACCGGTAACCAGGTGTGCACAGTAATCTCTTATCTCATCAATTTCGAATGTTTAAATAGTGCTCTTGATAGCGTAGATTGGACCGATGCATCCCTTGCCTATTCTAAATTTATTAGAATATTATTTATTAGACTTAATTTCTAAAGCGACATATGTAAGTTATAATACTAAGGTATTCACAAAATTAAAGCCGTGGATAACTGATGACATTAATTTGTAAGCGCATTAAAAAAGAGAATTAATTTATTAAAAAAAACTTTAAAAAACGTCCTACTGATGATAGATTAAGGGAAACTTTGAAAAGTTTTCGTAATAAATTACAGAATGATATACATAAAATAAAAAGTAATTATCTTGGTCTTCTAAAAGACATGGAGATGCATTTTATTCTAAAACAGATACGGTAACTGGTCAAACTGAGCAACGAATAATAAAATGAGATTATTTGTTGATGGTAAATTACAGAATGATGCTAAGTTAGTAGCTGATAGGTTCAACACATACTTTTTGTTTGTTGTGGATGATAATATCTTGTGAACTAGATCATAAGAATGATTCATATTGTGTTTCATCCGATCTAGAAGCTTGTTTTCGTGTCAATTTCAGAAAGTGATATTGTTTGCGCGATTAGCCTAACTGTTTAAAAAGTAGGAAATCTCCGGGAATTGATGGTAACAGCTCTACCATGGTAAAACCTACTTAGGTATCGTAAATTCATCGATGTCTTGCTATACGTTTTTAATTTTAGTTTTGGTTCTGGCGTTTTCCCTGACCAACCCAAAGAAGCCGTAGTGATTCCTATCCATAAAAAAGGCTCTACTATGTAATAATTTCAGACCAATATCCCTTGTTTCAACCTTTTAAAAGATATTCGAAAAAATTATGAAACGGAATTGACGGGTTAAACAAAATTAACTTTTTTAGTAGTAACCAATATGGATTTAGAGAAGTTATGAGTACAGAATAAGCTCTTTCAAATTGAATGAGGTGTGTAAATGAAAGCTTAAATCGTGGTAAATGTGTGAGTGGGATATTCTTAGACATCAAACAAGCTTTTCATACTGTTGATCATTCAATATTGATCCATAAACTTTCAAATTGTGGTATCAGAGGAGTTGAATTGAATTAGTTTCAAAGCTATCTTGCTGGAAGGAAACAATGTGTGAGGATAAATGGTGTTGTTAGGCCTGTATTACACTATCAAATTTCTTTGTCAAAGATCTATGATCAAAAATTTGATCAAAGTTCTCTCTTAGAGAACTTTTGACAAAAGAAATTTGACGTGTGACAACTTTGATAAAAGATACATATTACACTATCAAATATTGCATCAAAGAAATTTGATCAAAGCTCTTTGACAAAGACATTTGTTGACAGTGTTATACAAGCCTAATAAAAATGTCTTAAATTTGTATCCTTAATCGAAATTCAACATAAAAATAAAAAACGGGGGTTTCCATTCGAAAAAATGAAGTTGGCCGCCATATTGGAAAAATGGCGGAGTTTTTGAAAATGTTAATATTGTAGTTTTAATGAAAGGGAAAAAGTAGGGAAGGTCCCCCATTTAAAGATTGTTGTAACTTTTATAGTTTCTGAGATGCCAATGGTGACCCATTTAAAAAAAATCACCTTGTATAATCTCATACGTCCGTAGGAAGTCGAATTATTGTGTTTTTCGCCTTTATATTTTATTATTATTATATCCGATATATTTTATTAGTATTATATGCAGCATATTTTATTTTTATTATATCCGTTTTATTTTGTTAGTATTATATGCAGTATATTTTATTTTTATTGTTATTATATCGTAATGTCGATGCAAATGTATTTTGTTTGTGACGAGAACTTGTACGAAAGTGGTGGGAAAGTGTCCTGTATGAGTGCAGAAGTAAAAGCTTCACTGATAAGTACCACTTTACAAAGAAATGATGGAAAAAGCTCCAACCTTGTAGGTTTGACATCCCTCAAAGTTCATTCCAAATGCAGAAAACATTATAAGTGAGCCGATACTGAAATTGAAGGATTGAAATTATATCATTCGTAACTTACTGTGCCATAAGTGTGCACAAAACGTAAATTATGTAAGTGTGTTGCCGTTAAGGCAGGTAAAATAAATTAAACATACACACAACAAAGATATGTTAGGCCTAGAGTGAAGAACAAACATTTTTTATTTTTGTTATTTTTTGTAGAACAAACCATTGAGGCCTTCTGGCAACTGCAGCGTGCATTGCTGCAGTCGCCATTGCACTTGGACATTCCTCTGGGCGTAAGCTAGGATTGTCACCGTTGTATCTGTAAGTAGCACCGATGACTATGATGTTTGGCTGATCCCTCGGATGGTGGGAGGGATGAGATATCGGGCTGCACATTCGCCACAGACTTGACGGTTGGTTCGTAGCAATATTTGTTGAGTGATTTTTATTTCTTCAGGGCACCGTACCACATTAGGAAAACATTATTGCCCTGCTCTTGAATCTGCTTATGAGTGGCT
>JAGFPH010018747.1:0-16006 GCA_018207615.1 Philaenus spumarius
ATCCATTTAGCAGACAGACAATTATCTCTCGCTTTAGAAGATAAGATTTATATTTAAACATCCGACACTTGGAGATTTTACATTCCAAATACAAAACTACAAAGAACTGTTACAATAAATCCTAAAAGTACGTTGACTGTAAGGACAAATTGTTGTGGAGTTGTCTTGGTAAATCCCCTAAACAATTTAATATATCGACTTTCAGATTAAAGTCGGATTCATCCCGCATATATATTGCCGCAATCATGGATTAAGCGGGTTACCAAAAGGACTTATAACTCTGGAGTTGTCTGGAGCAGATAATACGTTTATTGCAGAGCAGGGCTTAAAGATTTGAAGACTTTACAAATGATAAGGGCTGAGGGTGGGGTTTCGGGCAGTATTTTTAATCGGCACATAGTGTAGCGTAGGCAAGACTCGGTCGGGCAATTTAATATATATATATATATACACAGAGTGTCACAAAAATCCTTAGCGGGCTTTATAGGATCGGATTGTATACACTGAAATAAATAAAACATGTTCTGTAACTTTTTCGAATTTGGCTTAGTTTAGTGGCAATCCGCCATATGTTTTTACAAAATCTCACTGTAACTCCAGAAATACGAGAAAGATCAGATATTATATAACTCGTTAGATATTATATAAGAAATAAACTCGTAGATAAGATATTAAATTCACATTTCTTATAAGGATTTTATGTTACGATTTACAAATGTACCAAACACCAAGAATTTATTTATATACAGTGTAGCATTCGATTTGCAGCAACCATTTTCCGTACTTTGGCTAAACAGTTAGAGGTGCATAATATGCCGAGGAAATTGACAGTGAAAATTTACAGAAAAATTATTTACTAAAATTTTTCTTATAGTAGGCTAACCATGTTATTCTTACCGCTAGTACATCAGCACAGTACAAACCAATAGCGAAAAGCACCAAGCATCGACCGAAAATCAACTTTTATTTTTACTACGAAACGTCCATGGTGTTCATCCAGATTCAAACCGGGGGCCACAAGCTTTGGAGTCAGTTGCTCATTGCCCAGTTAAATCTACCTAATATCATAGCAAAAGCCATGCATTATGAGGCAAAATAGTACAGTATTTAGCACAGAAAGTTAGAAAACATTAATGTTAAGCTACTTGTCTATTTTTCGTCAGTAGCGGGGAACATAAGTTTAAAAATGTAGTTTGAATTATAAATTTTTATGAAGAATTAAGACAGCTATGGCATTGTCATAAAACACACATATGAGAAATAATATATATGACAGTAAAAATAATTCTGTAGAGTTAAAATAATAATGAGAAAACCCTAACAGATGAAAGGACAAATATATTTACTCTTTCACAAATACGGAAGAGTTTCTTGTTTTACATCCGAGCGAAGCGGGACCCGACAGCTGGTTCGACATAATGAGTTTAACATCTAAAAAAAAAAACTGAATTACACCTAGTTCAAAATCAGATTATAGAATATCAAAAGAGATGTTAGGTCTAAATGAAAATTCTACAATTTCTTTGGTCGTTAGTTCTACATTATAATATTATGTCAAGCAGGAAACCACAACAGCGCATGTGTGGTAGTGTTAAACACACACTACGGCTGTTTTATTTCGAAACGAAGGGTTACAAGGAGCAGGAAGTGCATAAAGGTTGTGTCAAAGACAAGCCAGGGGGTCAAAGTAGTTTACAAAAATGAAGGCACGCCTTCTCCCCTCTTTATGCGCTTTGATAACTAGACGCTTATAACGATGTCGCTCATAAGTTAATTGAAGAAGTCGGTCTTCACAAAGTCTGAAATAGGCTTATTGCAGAAGCTATACAACATAAGAAATACACGAAGCTTTATGTCAATATCTGTCTAATGGGTTTATGTTGTTTTACTACGTTTTCAGCCACTCGTTTTCACGTTTGTCTGTTCGGTACAAATTTTGCAACTGATTTATACTAACTTCCCGATGTGCTAGAGACTTAAAACTTTAAACATAGCTCAGAACTGGTTGACAATGCAAATTAATTCAAATTCTTGTCTGTTTTATTTGTCTGTTCGGTACACATTTTTATTTTCCAGTAAAATAACAATTTAACATATTGATATATTATTGGTAGGTAGGTATAACAATTTTCTATTTCAGATATGATCAGGTGAAGAGAAACTGAAATAAACCTGAAATTTGCCACATAATCTCATCAAGATGTTTAGAAACTATTGAAAATTTTCACACACACGCAAGACTAAAAAGCAGAAAATAATTATTTTAATAAAAAAACATTTTTAATCCACCGCCTTTTTAAAACGGAATAAAAAGTATAAACTATTTCCCCTAAATCGTTTTGGGGGGGGGGGGGTCATTAAAAATTGTATATGTATAAATATATTTATCTATGCGTTAGCTCTCTAACGGCCTCATTTTACGTCAATTTGGTTTTCTAAGTCGCTCGGATGAGTTCGTTACAAAAATCACACAACTGGAAGCTTTTTTACGGAAAAAATATTTGTTGAGATTTTTCGTTCTAGAATAAACCTTTTTTGAGGTTTTAACTAAAAAAAATAAACATAGGAGATTATTCTGCACATTTTGTTTTTACGCGACCTTATAGCCCGGCAGGTTCCCCCAAAATCGATCAAAACGTAAAATACCATAAAAGTACCAGTTTGAAATCCACGTAAGGGCAGCTTCTGATTCTGGGCGAAAAGCGAGTTTCTCCATAATCCGAGACCGCAAGGTCAAGATTTAAATAAGTGCAGAAAAAAGCCGCGAGTGAGGAGGCAGCTATTCAGCACCTTCTTGAGTAGACCAATTCCAAAGTAGTTCGTTGAAACAAACCCAAAACATACAAACTTAATATTGGAAATTCGCTCAACTCATGTCAGTGATTCATATAAAATGTTTAATGACATCCCAAAACGTGTTCTGGGCACTATGATCGGTGCTCATTGACCATTCCCGACTTAAGGTTCACCATGAGTTACTGTAATAGCTCATCTTTCCTACGGAAATTCGCTAATAAGGAAAACAGAAACAAGCACCACAAATAATCAAAACGTAAAATAACAGCTAACGGGTTTTCACATAAACAAATTAATAAGTATATTTTATTACTTACTTTAACTTTGCACTGCTATAAAATTCTAAGTGAAGGAGAAAATGTAGTTGTTAAAACCCTAAAACATATAATCTTAATTTTGGATAATCGTTCAACTCATGTCAGCGGTTCAGCTGCGTGATCGAATTACTGATTTAATGAGAAATAACTAGTAGGCCTATCATAGCCTAGTATGTTCTTGACAGTAACCAATTTTTTCGTTGCAGGGTTTCTTGACGATAACTTGCTTATTTTTCAAGTATTTTATTAAAATTACGTTTTCCAATATAATTGACCAATAAGTATAACAAATTTAAACTCATAATAATATTTCTAAATTCTTAAATTATCATTAATTAAAAACCAAATTTGGCCGACAGGCGAAAAACGAAGCGTATCCCGACTTACGTTCATATGAACATTTTCGCTTATTACCTCCTTAAGTTAAGTCGGCCTGTAAAATCACTAATTATAATCAATGCAACGAAGGAGAGCATTATTTGTTTTAACCCTTCATGACGGTGATTATTAAAAAAAAAAAACACGATGAAACTTAGCTTGTCTTACCTGAAAGAAAACGCTTACCACATCAGTAAAAATTTCATAAAAATCGGACAAGTAGTATTTGATTAAAATTGTAATAAACAAACGTTTCCTCTTTAGAATACAGTGTACGCCTAGAGAACATCTGGAAGCCAACATGCGGGAGCGGAGAATTTATGTAATACGAAGAGCCGTAAACAAATTTGACTAACCCACACTCCGTGTCGTGCACAGTTTGCGCTGTTAAACCCGTCCTTAATGGTGTATAAATTTGGGGAGGAATTAAAAAGCTATTAAGGCGCGAATAGGGATTGCGAAATGCATTGAACGCGAATACCCTTCTTCCCGCTCCCAGTTGGCAAATCCAAGACTTACCATGTGTAATTAGTGGAAGGCTGGATCGCAAGGTGTACGGTTAGGTATTTTCAAAGTAAAAGGTTTGGATGTAGGGCAAAGAGTCCGGGTACGTTCTAACTAAGGGTAGACCAGAAAATACAAGGCGGAAAATGAGTCTGGGTCTTTACTGACTCTTTGTCCCCCTTTATGCTTCTACCTGGCTGCTCTAATAATTCTGATAGGTGGCATCTTTGGAATTATGATTATATAAGTATGCTTATAGCATTAAATTATATGTTCAGAGTGTTGCTTTTTAGCGAATTTAGATAGGAAAGATGAGCTACTGCAACGACCCTTATGGTGAGACCTATGTAAATGAGCACCGAGCATGGTCCCCAGAACACGTTTTGGGAATTAAGTTATTTATTAATATATATGTTCGCACTTTAGCGGACGCATTTTACACGTCCGATGTGGTACACACGTTGGTTGACTAAATCGCTCGGACGAGTTCGTTAGCCATAAAAATCCGACAACATGAAGCACGTTTTTGACCGGAAAAAATACTTTTTTTAGATTTTTCGCATTTTAATGAAACATTTTTGGGGTTTTAGAAAACAAAATAAATGTAGGATATTATTATTCTGCGCATTTTGTTTTTTTATATAGACCTTATATCTCGCTTGGTTAAACCAAAACCGATCTAAACGTAAAATTCCGTAAAAGTACCCAGTTCAAATCCACGTGGGAGCATCTTCTGATCCCAGGTCGAGTTTGTAGGTTGAGACCGAAGAGAAGCAGTTTTTCCACTGCGAGTGGAACGAAGGAGCGCGTGAGTCGAAGCTGGAGGTTTAGATGCAAACAAATATTTCTATTAATACATTTCGTATACACATGCAGCTATTCAGAACCCATCCCAAATAGTTTTTTGAAACAATAAAACATATAACTTACTTTTGAACATTCGCCCAACTCACGTCAGCTGTTCAGCTATTTGCTCGAGCTAACCGTGAAAACGCGAAACTTTGGTTTTCTTTTCTAAACGTCCTTCTCTAAGGAGGACTAAGAGCCTTCCCCCGTACTCCAGGTAACCAATGTTTACGACCGTCTGATTACCTTACTCGTTGTCCGGAGAAAAACAACAGACTCCATTTTGGGTACTTCAACGTTCTTTCAATTAATAATTTCTAAACAAAATTTTATACAAAGAATAAGATTAAGGAAATAGAGTAAGGGAGAGGGCGAGGAAAGAATTAATGACAAAGGCTATGTTTTGAGGGGTGTCGGGACTATCCAGTGCGGTCGTATTCAGTTAGGGTTACCCATAGAACTCTAGCGCAGTGGAGTTTTGGAAGCGAAAAACGTCCTTCCCCCTACACTTGGAGGTCAACTTCATCAACTGTACGACTTCTGCCGCAAAATATTTTAATGCGCGCACTCATTAACACGCTCCTCCATCGCACAGGGAGCATCCGATTGTAATTAAACTTATGTATTTCTTATCTAGAAGAATTGAGGATTCCAACGGAGTAAACAACTTACAGATCAGTCAGTAACAGATTTATAAAAATACAAAATATAATCAGCCAAAAAAATCGGAACATGAAAAAGTTACTAAGCGTAATTTTTATTTTTAAGGTAGAAACAAACTTCCAGCGAAAAAATGTTGGAAATGAGTTGATTAAAAACTTTTATTTAAAACCTGTTGCAAACGGTCTTTGTTTTCTCACATTTAAAGGTTAAACGCGCGCTTTCGATATCGCCGCCGTCGCGTAAAGTTTGCGAAATTCCTCGTTTTGTAAACAGTGCTATAAATTACTTTGGTGTCAACGTTTTTTGTTCACATCCGATCACCTCCCCTCGTGATGATCGACATGAGTTACAACTAGTAAAAAAGATTTGCTATTTTTGTTTTCAAAATACGATACCATGATTTAGCCCGGACTTAATACTTTTCATTAGGCCTACTACAAATCAAAGAAATTACCAAATTACAAGAAGTTTATACTGTTAGATTCAATAGTTCATGCAGATAATAATATATAAATTGTATTCTAATTACATGAATCTGGTGAGACGCAAAAGCGTGTAAACGACAGGGCGCACAATGCTGAAATCCACTAAGCGGCCGTGGGTGACTACCAAGGGGTGTGGGAGTAAATACCGTTTTCTTGAACACAGCCCGAACGTTCCAGGTGTATTTATAGAGTTCTATGGTGTTACCACATACTGAAAACATAAGAAAACTGTCCGCTCGTAGCCTACAGAAACGCTAAAATGTACTGTATCAGATTTTGGTGTTTTGAAATAAAATTAATTTTTGGACTGAAATTGTTGTTCACCGAAGCTGTTTTTATTTTTTTTCTTAACTCACTTTATCGTTTGCGCAAGGTTGTATTTGTATACATCAACAAATATGTGACCCTTTTAAGATTATGTTTACAACTTTTAGTTTAAGTTTTGTGTTGTTGTTATACGAATAATAATTTACATTTATGCATCTAATTAATTCTGCCTATAAATCACGTCTATAAATATATTAATTCAAATTTGTATAAATACACGACCCATGGTTTTTTTATACATGTCATCTCAAAATTAAATTGTTGACCAAATGATTAAATGTTATCACATTTTTATTTAATTTGTATAAATATAATAAATATCAGACTTATTAAATAGCCTACATTTTAATATAAATAGCCTGCTGTGCTACATTTTAATAAAATCTTCTATGACTAAAAATAAAATATTTTAAAGACATCTTTTTCGTAAATTTTATCTGCTATTTTATAAAATTTTGGTGCTTCATAATAAATTTCAACTGTATAAAAAAAGTAAAAAATTTAACTAAAAATTTTAAAATAATTTAATAAAACTCCACATAGGGCCTACATGTCTAAATAAAGCATGGGACGCTTATTTATGAAAATTGCCAAGAGTGTGCCCCATTCTTTTTTTTAGGAAAAGCATGTGTTTTTTAAATATTTTTGTATACAGTTGAAATTTATTACGAAGCACCTAGATTTTATAAAATAGCAGATAAATAAATGTTTTATGAAATTTTGAGTTTTCATGCAGAGCACTGAGTTTTATTTTAAGAGCGTTTTACTCTAAACTATTTCTTACTATAATTCCAACTGTTGAGGAGGTATAGGTTGGTCCAAAAGTCAAGTCACAGTTTAAAGAATGTATAATGTTAATAATGATAATGAATAATTAAAATCGTAAAATATTTCGTAGATATTTATGAAATAACTAACTAATTTTAATGAAACTTAAGCTAAAACCAGCCCAGATTAAATTAGTCTGCCATAGTTTTTTTAATGTAGATAGGATGAAAAGTAAAATGCAGTCAAGTTATACGGACAGAATTCCGTTAGGCTGTATACCGTATATAGTTAACATTGTTTCTTTGTAATATTGCAATCTCCGTTGGTATTAACAATTCCAAAGAAATACGACTGGCACAGACTTTACCCTATCGATTTCTTATAAGCTTACGTAAGCTCTGGTCCCAAGCATCGTTGACATATAAACGGCCTTTGTTTAACCGCTTCCTATATTTACCTAACCCTAGCCATAGCCAGTGCTGGCTTGGCAATGATGAAATATCCTTGGTAGGCCTACTGTGTTCCAATAACATAACCACACAAATTAGCATCACTGATAAAACAGTTATAATTCAAATACAATGGCAGGATTTTACATTTTAGTCCATTATTCGTATTGTATTAATACTACCGAGAGATAATACACAGACCGTTAACAAAAATCGTTCTCACATCAAAATAATTCGATCACGCAGCTGAATCGCTGAAGTCAGTTGAGCGAATTTTCAAAAATAAGTTTTAGGTTTCAACCAACTATATTTGGAAAATTGGTCTACTCACGAAGGCGCAGAATAGCTGCCTGCGTCTATGAAATATATTAATAGAATTAAATATAATTAAATTAAATTTTCTTCTGCAAATACGCGCCTCAGCCTCCGGCTCCCATAACCAGTTACTTTTATGGTAGTTTTGATTGATTTTGGGGGACCAGACTGGCTATAAGGTAGTGTAAAAATCAAAATGTGCAGAATAATCTCATATATTAATGTGTTTAAATAAAACCCCAAAAAGTTTAATTCTAGTAAAAAAAATCGCTAAAAATTATTACTCCCGGTCAAAAACATTCTTACGGTTGTTGATTTTTTTGGCTAACGAATTCGTCCGAGCTACTTATAAAACCAAAGTGTGTACAAAATTTGGACCAAATCGGACGTAAAAGGCGACCGTTAGATGGCGAACACCTATATATTTATACATTTTTTTAATGCCACCTCAAACCATGTTCAGTTTGGGGGCCATGATCGGTGCTCATTGACCAATCCCAACCTTAGGTCTTACCATTGGAGTGAGACATAATAATATTTATTATAAGAATCCCAAATTAGTTTTATTAAGTGTTTAAACTCTACCTTCAGGCATGCGCACAAATATAAATACATCACAAGTGCACAGTTGTGGTCGCTTGGGCGCACACACATCAATCTGAGAATCAAAATGGAAAGGCAAACTAAAGAGTGAGAGATGGCCCAATGCTTTTCTTGCTTTAGGGCCCCAAAGCTTGTTTCCAACATTACCGCTAGTGGCGCTAGTATACAATACTATTTAATAAAATCACCAAGGGACAACTGAGCGATAAATTTTTCTTAAACATTATTATGGCTAGAGTAAGATGGTGTTAACAGTCCCAGATAAGTTATGGCAGAGACGGGAGAAGCAATGTCTGAACTGGGATTCTTTATTTATAGCGATGACACTCTGAGAAATATCTGCACTTCCAGGGGTCAACCCTCTTCCTTCAAGTACATATTTTATAATTTATTTTTATTACAAGTGTAGGCTTAATCTTAAACTCAAAACTAACTTGGCAAACAATATTAAAATAGCTAGTAAGATCCCGAGAACAATCACCTGCAGATTAATTTGATACACGCGAGAACAAATAGTGTAATCACAAAATATTAAGTTTAATGTGTTATAGAACTTAATGTAGGCTATGACTTGTTTTGAGGTTAGAAATCGTTGACAAATTTGTTTTTACTTTGTTCTTACATAAGAAACTACTCAGGCATATAAACTAAAAACTATATCTAACTGGGTATACACAGTTAGGGATTTTAAGCAAGGTAAATGTACAGAGCCTACAATTAAACATTTTACTCAAAGACCTGAAATAAATTTTGAAAAGCAAAAATCATGCATTTTAACCATAAATATTTTAAATTCTATCATTTAGGCAAAACTATGTTATTGTTCACTTCAAGATTCAATTAAGTTTTCATCGATAGTATGATTATATTTGTAAGTAAATTAACAGAAGCTCTGATTTTCTGGATTCTATTAAAACATAATCATTCAGATCAATACCCCAAGATAGTAATACTTTAAAATCAAGTTTTATGTTTGCAGGCCTATAAGTTTATAAGTTGTTGTTTAGCTGTCAAGAAGTAAACAAAAAGGATCGTAAAAATACATTCATCATTCATTTTCAACGATTTCTAACCTCAAAGACGATCATACTTAGCATAATACAGCCTACATTAGGTTTATAACTCATATACAAAAACAACCAACTCCCAGGTATTATAAGAAGTTTGTTTAGACTTAACCCCAAACTATAATCGATAGGTTTTGAAGTATTACATAAGTATGATGATATTATCATATTATGATGAGCGAAATCAGCTGTTATAATTTCTGTCTTAGTGTGCGTCTATGACCCTATAGAAATACACGTTTAAATTTTCGTATTTTATCCAATCTCAAACGAAAATTATTGGAAAGGAAATGTTTCAAACTTAAATGTTTGTATTTACAAATTTGTTCTAAATTATATTTACAAATTTAATCATCGTTGTAAAATTGTAAGTTGTCTAAATCATCTGATGCCGAGCGAGAAAGCACAAGAAAATGACTCAAATTCATCACTTTTCAAGGCACATAACAGTTATAAAAAAAAAATAGACAGACTTGTTTTGAGAAGAAGATAATGACACAATTGGATTTGTCAAAATTTGAACTTTCTATCATTGCCTTCCAATCATTCATTAGGCTTATAGCTTCTTAGATATGATTTTTTTGTAAACCCTTGCAATTGGACAAGTTTCAACAATGCGAATGCTCACTTTGTAACCCTTTTTTCGATAGGCCTACATCTATAACAAGTCGATATGGTATTTGTATAATGATTTTTATATCGATTTGAAGTGGAGATTCTATATTTTTGTTTGTTATACCTGATTTAGTGTTCATAGGGAGTCTAGGACCGAGGGCCAGTTGCCTAAAAACTTTGACGAGGGTAATTTGACAGCCAGAGGCTTGGCGGAGCGAGGGCCAGCCGGCTAAGGATCAGTGACCTGTTCTACTGTGCGGTGGGTGTGCGGGTGGAAAGGTTTTAATTATCGTTTATGTATTCCGATAACAGTATGATTATAATATTTATATAATTATAATATTTCGTCGTATTATCACTTTATATAATTAGAATAAAAAAAAACTAGAGGACTTACCTAAACTGTTTAGTCACAGTATCTTGCCGATAACAGTATGATTATAATATTTGTATAATTATTAACCTTAAAAACTCTTCTATAGAAATTAGTTTAGAGTCGTACTCTATGCATTTAATCTTACCCCTCCCCTGAATCACTTCCGCTCTGGGGAGTCGACTGGCCCTCGGCCCTACCTGGCTGTTTTGACAGTTTTATGACCCCCACGGCAAAAGATCGGCTGGCCCTCGCTCCGTTTTCCGTTCATAGGATAGTCGTTGTTTTCCGTAAAATATGCACATTTCTAGGCGTTACCTTTCGCCATTTTTCTACAGCGTCTCTTACTGAGTACATGTAAGTTTGTGTTTAGTTGTTCTAATTTAGTGAAACAAAGTGAAATAAGGTTATACAAAAAATAAGGTAGAATGTGCTATTGTGTTTGTGAGAGAAAATGAGTCACTATATAAAAGTGATATAAATTGAATTCTGTTTAGTGATGAATTTTAAAATAGCAGTCTTGCAGTAAAATACGTAAAAACGGTTTGTGGCTAAGAAATGATACGCCAAAAACATTAAAAAAATAAAATTCGACTTTTTATTTACATTTCAGCTTACGTTCCTCCACTAACTTTAAAGCTTTAAACCTATATATTATATAAAACACAAACCACATGCTGTTGGTTTTGAAATATTACGACCTTGTCAGTTATCCTTAACGTAATTTAGGTGTTTGATTTATGACAAGGAAGACAGTCGCCCTATTGTTATCCTCGTATATGTATTCCCCAAAGCAGCCCTTGTCACTCAATATTTACCTTTTCAGTCTACCCCAGCCCATAAATCAAGCCGAATTTACCCCCTCTAAACTTGACAAAATGGGAATTCCATTACAGTTTCCTGTTGACACGTACCGGGCCTTGAAAGCTTCATCAGACATATATATGGTCATACCGTCTTGTTCCATCGTTACAGTCTTTTCTGCAGAAGACCTAATATCTATAACCGATGGCTAGAACAAAATAATTTAGAATAATTGAAATGTTGATTATTGATTACTTAAATAGTAATGGTGAAATTCCAATGCAATTTGTATTGTTGCTGGTGCGTTTGATTGGTAATCTGGCTTAAATTATGTATAGGTCATCGATATTCCCACCACCCTACTTAGATCAAAGAGCCTCTGTTAATCAATCGTAATTTCCGTGAAAATATCAGAGTGTACATTGTTTAGAGTAAATAATCTGTTTGCATTGGCTTCGCCATGGATCACCGCGGAGGTTGGTGAGCAAAGCGAGCAGGGGGTGAAGCCACTTGTTATTCTATAAAATAACTAAGTCAACCATTTTGCAAATATTGTTTGGTGCTTCCACAGATTTTTCATGTCAGGGGTATATATTATGATACAAAATCTGAGTAAGTACAGTAGTACAGGAGAAAATGTTCAATACGATGATATTTTACGAGTGACTTTCACACGTTTACAAAGTTATGGTTGTATAACAAAGGCAATTGCAGGCTAAGTTACTAAACCACGGAAGAATTTATTCCAATACTTGATTGTAAACTACGGCTCACGTTAATTTCACACTTACATAAGTGAAAGCTCTAGGCCAATACGGAAGCAAGAAATGCCTAGAGTGATATAACCGCCACGCCGGACAAAAGACATTTTACCAATACGTAATATAGGCTACATTATAATACGAGTTGGCGTACGGTCGACTGAACGTTTAAACGGTAAACGGCATTTAATGAAATCAAGTCCGTGAATCGTGTTGTGGGGTCACGAACTGACGGCAAATTTGTCATCCTCTGTAGAGATGTTTGAATGACAAAACAATAGACGGGGCTTTCACTCCGTGATCGTCGGCGGTGTTTTTAAAGAAATCTTACGTCATCTGGGCACTAAGTAAGCTGGTAAAGTACGGATGTAAGAAGAGGGTGGTCTTTGTACGTACCTGGTACATAGGCTATGGTTGGAGTCGATGTTGGACGAATAAATTAAATAATGTAAATGCGTCTGACGGACGATACGCAAGGGCAATAACCCATACCGTGTTTTCCCGGCAGTTTCACCGCTCATTCTCCAAATAAAATTAAAGAAAATCTCAATTTCGGAAATAAATAACATATCAAGCTCGATTATAGGTATAACGCCTGTGTATTTTCCGTGTCGTAATTAAAGACTTAATTTCTTTTATTTTCAAAACGGCCGATGTTTAAATATGTAAATGTAACTCAAGAAATGTTTTGTTTTGTTTTCATCAACAAAAAGGAGTCGTTGTTTTAAAGTGGATTGTTTTTATCAATAACAATTTAGATTGTAGATAACACGGCTAAGAATCCGTTTTGTAAGCTGATAACACGGCTGAAACCATTTTTGTTTTCCGGTAGGCTAACATAGTTAAAACCCTTTTTGTTTTTCGATAACACGGCTAAAAAACAATTTTGTTTGTCGGTAACACTTTTTGTTTGTCGATAAAACGGCTAAAACCCCTTATCTGTTTGTCGTTAACACGACTAAATAACCTTTTATTTATTGCTAACAGGGCTAAAACCATTTTTGTTTGGTGATTAAAACCAAAATATGTTTACTCATGTAAATTGTTTGTTTAGTTTTGGTAATATTTTACTTAAACTCTTGCCATTTCTGGTAGGCTACAAAACGATAAACCCGCTTGGCAAATATGAATGAAAATTCCTTATAATATAAACAACATTTAAATCAGATAAAATACATTCTTATTCAATCAAAATTAATCATAAAGATTTTCAACTCAATTTGATTTAGAATGCAGAGCATTGTTTAACAATCAAAGGATCAGACGAGGACGGGCTGCTCCATTTTTGAACGCACAAAGTCTCCCCTTGTTGATAGGAAGGACGACAATAATACGCGTAACGAACCTTGGCAATTCAATTAGGCCTATGTTAAACACAATATACGGGCAATGTATAGGTTAGGTTGGTTTAAACACATCCTACTTGTCAACCTTCAAACAAAACAAATAATGTGATTAAAACAATACTTTTTACTTTCTCCCTATATACCATAGTATATGGAGAAAGTATTGTATTCGTCAAAATTTTCGAGTTTGAGTTTTTGGTGGAAATATCCGTTTTGGGTCCCCCTGAACCTAAAAAAGTGGTTTTCGGAGTGATGTCTGTGTGTGTGTCTGTGTGGATGTTATCAGACCTAGAGCCTAAACCAGTCGTCCGATTTTGATGAAATTTGGTATGGAGGTACTAATCCACGGTATCTCCAGGCGTTTTTTTTCATTTTTGTGAATGTTTTATTTTTAAGGGTAATTTTCCCATAAAAACCCTTAAAATAACGGAAAAATAAACTTTTCTCGAAAACGGCTCTAACGATTTTGATTAAAATTTTATAGTTTATTAGGGACCTAAAGTACTATAAACTGTAAAATTTTAATCAAAATCGTTCAAGCCGTTTTTGAGAAAAGTTGGTTTTTCCGTTATTTTATGGATTTTTATGGGAAAACGACTTTAATACAAAATCACCTCTCCTACCCCACCCTACAAGTCACCGTGAATCTGTTTAATAATTTAAATATGTTTGTGAGAAAGTATGTGCCAGTTCCTGGTACCGTTTATTTTAAATTTCCATTATGACTAACCACAGCAAAAAAAATCACTAAGCTTAAGCGTAGGTATTTATAGTTACTGTATATAATAGAGTAAAACAGTATTACAGTATTTCCATAGAATACGGTTTTGTGGCCTACATCTACTTAAAAATTATTAGCCCTAAGAAACTTTTGATCGTTAATTTAATTTATTACTTTTTTTCTCATTATTTTGCTAAGCTTTTTTCCCTTTATGTTAAATTAATGAAAATATGTTTACAAATACCAAAACTAAACTTAAGTAAGCCCAAGTAATATGAAGTGTATCGACTTAGGCCTACATTGAATATGAAAACATGAAAATAATTGCAGGTGAATCATGATTTTGAATTTGTTAATTTTATTCACAAAATAAGTAAAACATTGCAAGTCATAAATTAAATATTATTTAAGGCTTGAAATCTGTCAATTTATTTGTCGAAAATGTAAATTGCAAAAAATGTTTTGCTACTCTACTGTCATCGTTTTTAAAAGTTTAGCTTGAAAGGAAAGTTAGTAAGTCTACATAAAGATATTTTTCTTTAGAGATAACAGATGTCTACTGATAAGAAAAGGTAAGGGAAGACAAGGACAACATGAGATAAGAGTTAATTTGCCTGCCCTTGTTAAGTAAACACAATATTAAGCATGCTAAATAATATAATTTGTTAATTTTTTTAGCCAATTGTTATATGTTATAATTAAATAATTCATCAAACACAAAGGCTTGTTTAATTAATTTGTTCCCAACAGTTATAGGCCTACCACAATAATCTCCAATATTTAGGCTATCAAAAGAACACATTTTCAGAGGGGCATTCATATTGAACTAAACTTCTGTGAAAAAACTTTGTTCACTTAGCTTATCAAAGTAAATTATGAACACATTACAGTCCTTTTTGAAGTCTAAGAACAAATTTAAAAATTGGTTATAATATACATTTTGTTTTTAAAAGAAAATATAGGCTTTCAAGCTTTTGTATTCACAAGCATAAGTAATAATTCAATTTACCATACCTCTGGTTTTGTTAAGACAATGATTGAGGGACAACCCCATTTCAGTTTCAAATGTTTAAATGTGTTTATAATAGGTCTATATCCAATTACTTTATTCATAGTAAAAATAGATACTTCAAGAGTTGTTAAATATAATGGAAAACAGATTGATGTAACCTGTTCCTGGCAATAACCATTTTTAAGTATAGCTTATGTTTTTAAACAAAATTTTTTTTTGTTTTGTTTAGTAGGCCTATTTTTTTTTTTTTTTTTTTTTTTGCTTTCCATGCCACTTTGGGCCTTTTGGCTAACGAGCATGTTTTTTTGGGTTTTTAATATTTTATGGTCCCCCGCGGGATTTGAACCCGGGACGTCTTGCTTATGAGGCAAGTACCATAGCCGTACCATAGTAGGCCTAATATAATAATTTTACAACATGTACAGTTCTTTTTTTTAAAGAAATAAATTCTAGAGATAACTCTTGAAATTAATTAGCCTATAGACCTACATTGTCAATGGCATTTTTTTATGCTACGAAAGGTTCATTTGGTAATTACTTCCAACTTGTCAGAAATCTACAAGGAATTTTTCATGACAATTTTTTTTATGACAGTAAATGTCATCAAAGCAGTCGGGATTCAACAGGGATAAAGTAATACTTACATACAATTTGGTATTTCTATAGACAACACATATCAGCAAAGTATCTAATTCTATACAAAAATTAACATGTTCAAACCTATATTGTATCAATTCACTGTTGGGATAACAAAAATAATCCAGTTGGAAACTACTGATAGACACAGGCACAGACCACTGTCACAGACACTACACCGTTATTGTTACCGGTCAAGTCTAGCAACAGACTGAACGAG
>JAGFPH010018749.1:0-16004 GCA_018207615.1 Philaenus spumarius
AATTTATTTGTGAAATAATAAAATATGTTCTTTCCAGTAACAGTTAAGCTGTGTCAGTTTTTTTTTTATAGTTTTTTTCTGTGGTATTTCTAATAACTTAAATGCAGAATTTAACTGGTTGTAAAATTTGATGGCTTTATATTATAAAGGACACCTCCTTTTACTCTTCCACAGGGTTCGGTTTTGGGCCCAATATTATTTTTGATTTTAATTAATGATTTAAGTTTAAATGTTTCATGTTCCTCAGCAATTTTTGGGGACGACACTTGTTTACTTGTAAGTCACAAAGACATTTTTCAATTGAATAAAGCAGCAGTTTTTAAAGATCCTTACCACAACACCCGAATATGATTTTTATGGGACGGGTTTGGACAAATATTATTTTTAGATTCTTTAGGTACGAAATAGTGAAGTTTCATAATACCAAGTATCTAACACACTTGTTTACACACTTCTAAAGAGGCTTCTGTTTCGCCATGTAGCCTTTAACATTGAGTTTTTCTTTTTGTTCATTAATTAATATTTAAACTTGTTCTATATGTTATTTAAATATGTTAGGCCTACTATTATTATTAGTTTATATTGTGTGTGTTTGCGTAGGTCAATTGCAAATTATGTTTGTAGTTTTTTTTACAAATAGAGCAATATAGCCTAGTTAATTAAGTTAGTCTATTAGATCAAAACCCTAATCTTAAAAATTACGATTTTATATGTTTTGTATGATAGTAAATGGATTACATTTATTTCTAAACGTTTGTAGTTTTATTCGACTGTATTAGGCTACTTTTAAGAGAAACTAAATAAGTAAGCTAATGTTTTAGATATTTGAAGGAAAAAATATTTTACTTAAGTGTCTTCTATACTTTGCATAAAACAGCAAAAATATGCACTTCGTACTAACGTGTTTCAGACGCCGTTTTTCAACCTAAAAAGTTGTGAAACATCTTAAATTGTAGTTAAAAAGCTTTGTGCTTTTGTCTTACATCTCATAATTGAAAGGAATCGACGGCAACTCATTTTAATCAACAGTTTAACTGAGTAAAAATCGATTACTTTTAACGCATTTTTTGGGAGTTTTAAGCAATAATTTCCATAATTTAAGCTAACACGTAAAAAATATAAAGCCATCTTTATAACTTGAAGTAGTTTCCCAGATTATTAATTTATAAATTGAATCCGAAACACGTTATTACGAATGCATGTTTCAACGATTTTGCGGCTTCAGTCGGACCTTTCGTATTGAAATAATACGGTCCACTCGGGAGGTTTCTTCAAGGTAAAGAAGAGCCTTTTGAAAGAAAATTTTGGAAATAATAAATCAGAAATATATAATAGTATTAATAGTTTGATATTTAAATTTTTTTAAGAATATAGGGGCCTAATATATTTTCTTAATAAATAAAAACGTTAATTTTCTTTTTCATGTTTTTTATAAGAAAATGTTTTTAATCAATATAAAATTCAAATTTTTCTGAAAATGAAAATATGAAAGCTTTTTTTAAAGATTCGATTTATATTTATTTGTATAACTATACAAAAATAATATTATCATGGTTAATTTTTAACTAAAGTTTATCATATTTTAAAAATATATTTTGTTTTTATTTTATTTATTACTCTCTAGCATTTCAATTATCATTATCTTCATTTTAATTTTAATTCTATTTTCGTAATTCTTTATTATTTAGATAAATGAAACTAAAACAAATGCTAAGTCCTACAATTTATACAGCAAATTAAAACTCAAAACAATTGGAAACTGTAATAATTGTAAAACACTTTCCCATTCTCAGGTTTCACTTCAATAGCAACACCACTGTTCGCGACATCTATGAGTCAGGTTGTCAACTACGTATCGATTAGGTACGTTGGCGCTATCTGTTGTAATTCTCTGGAACTACAAGGGCACCAACCCTAAGAAATCTATTGTCGGTAGGGGAAGTTGCAGTATAACAGTTTTTTGACAAAATGTTTACAAAAAGTATTATTTAATTGGAAAAGGCTCTATATTTATTAATCCTATTTGTGTGTGAACCTTTCTTAACATTGTATAAATTGATTACTCCTATACAAATCTTCTTAATAATTTCCTAATAATGATTAGTTGGTCCTACTAAAACCAATAATAATAATAATCAAATCTACTGCCACACAGAATGAAACATTAATAACACTTTAAAACAATCTAATTATCACCTTCAAAAGATTTAACAATTGTATACACCTGCTTGCTCCTCACGCCAACCCCGTTGAACTTTCTATACACATAATCATGTTATGTTTGCTTTATAATAGGCTACAGCCAAAGCTAAGATGGTAAATAATGTTAAATGTTCAAATCAAATTATTTCGTATATTTTATAACAGTAGGCTAGTTATTATAAAGGTGAAAAGAACCAGCAAGGCTCAGGTCTACGCTTCAATAAAAACCTCTAAAAGTTAGAAATATAAATAATTGTTTCAAAGTTTGAAATCAACTGTTAATGGAAATATTGGTGCAAACAGCTGTTTTATTTTATTCAATTGCTTGCTACGGTAATAAATAAATGCACGTGTTGGTTCATCAGTCCAGGCCTAATCTAAGATTTTTCCGACTAAATTTACAAATATTGAAATAAAAAGTGTTTTTAACAAAATGAATTATAGCCTATGATACTCAGTGTAGCTTTTTATTAGTAAACTATTTTTTCCAATCGTTCCATTGATTATCCCGTACATACAAACAAACAAACGCAAACAAATTTTACCTCTTTATAATATTAGTACAGATATTGGACCTATATTCCATAAACCCATAGAATATCAGTGTTTATTAACATTTTATGCCTACTTATTTCAGTCAAACTTTCGTTGATAATTTGAATAGCCCATAGGCTTACTTTTCTTTCGTTATACTCAAAATGTAAATAAACAAAAGAAGAAGAAATTTTTTAATAATTACTTGAGAAAGAAATGCATTCAACTATGGACACAATTAGTAAATAAATTTAATTAATAATTTATTTTTTCTATTCTAAATAAAATATGTTTCTACACTCTATAGGCCTACAACTACAAGCAACTATTTTTATTCTATTTTGGTTAATGTCAAATATCTCAAAAACCGCTAACTTTACAAAAAAATTACAAGAGACAAAAAAGTTTACTTTTTTAATGACAAACCCAATGATTTTCTTATTTTGTCTGTAGCTCTAAGGATAACAGAGATATTGACAAAAAAAAAAAAAGAAAAAAATTATTTCTTGGTAGTTGTCAACAATACCCAGAATAATTTTGTATTACTATAGAAACAAAATATTTTAAAGTTATTATGAGCTAAGATAATCAGTTATTTGCATTATGTTCCGAGCACTTTCTAAGCTGATTCTACTGTCAAAAAATAATTAAAAAAAGTTCATATAGGCCCTACTCCTATTCGGTCCGGAAATGCTTCGTTAGCGAATAACAGCTGGCGAAAGATTTCACCCATGTTTCAGATTATTGCTGGAAGCGAGGTAGATTTATATGAAAGTAGACAACCTGTTGCAGAAACACAAAATCAATCACTGGTAACCCACCATTAGTCTCCCGGGCTGTACAGAACAGCTGATTTCACTATTTTGGCAATGCTGTTGAACTCGTTGTTTAATTGGCAATACGGCGACCATCAAGAGGCCGCTTTACGATTATTTGTGTAGTGTAACCTTCCGCGACCTTGGATCGTTAAAACTTAATTTGCTTCTTTTTGTCTGACTAGGCTAATAATGGATCGTAGTAACACATGGTTTTGGCGGTGCGTCATCATCTGGCGGGAAAACCCTTCGGCTGTTTCTTCATTTGTTTACTTTGACGCGAATATTGTAAATACTTTGTATACGTTCTAGACAGTTTTAATGTCATACTTTAAAAGTCCGTATCGAAATCTATATATTAATAAGCAAGCACAAAACTTGTCGTCCTTTTTTCTCAGCTTGTGTGCATCGTAGGAGAAATTCGCGCATACCGTTAGAAAGGTAGTGTCCTGTAGATGAGCAGAATCCCATTATAATTTACATCGGTCCTCAGGGATACGCCCCAGTGGCCCTCAAAGTTTCAATGTTAATCTTATGGAAGGTCAATCTTAAGGAAGAAGAAGAAAGATTTCTTTTGATTTTACCAGGGGCACAAAAAACAGCTGTTCGTATGAAAAGGTTAAAACAGCTGATTTTGATCAACAGCTGATTTTGATCAACAGCTGATTTTGATCAACAGCTGATTTTGATCAACGATTGATTTGGATCAAAAACTGAATATAATTTTAGGTTAGGTAAATCAAGCAATAGCAATAGCGAAGCATTGCCGGGTCCACTAGTACAAAAAATTCGACCACGCAGCTTAACCTCTGAAGTGAGTTGAACGAATTTCCAAAATTAAGTGTAGGCCCCACATATTTTAGGGTTTCAACCAACTATTTGGGAAATTGATCCGACTCATGAAGGCGCTGAATAGCTGCCTCTGTGTACGAAATGTATTAGTAGAATTAGTTTGCTCCTAGCCTCCAGCTTCGACTCACGCGCTCCTTCGTTCCACTCGCAGAGTACAAACTCGGCCGTCGGCCTTGGATCAGAAGATGCCTTAACCCACGTGTACCCGGTACTTTTATGGTATTTTATGTTTTGATCGATTTTGAGGGAACAAAGCGAGCTATAAAGTCGTGTAAAAAAAAAAACAAATATGCAGAATAATGTCCTACATGTATTTTTTTAGATAAAACTCTAAAAAAATGTCATTCTCGTACAGAACGTCTAAAAAAACTTTACTTCCAATCAAAAACGTACTTCCGGTTGTTGCATTTTGTTGGCTTACGAACTCGTCCGAGCGACGTAGACAACAGACGTGTGTACCAAATTTGGACCAGATTGGACTTAAAATGCGGCCGCTAGAGTGCAAATGCATATATACATATATATGATTTTTAATGGCAGCCCAAAATGTGTTCTGAAGACCATGATCGGTGCTCATTTACTACTCCCGAGATTAAGTCTTACCATTGTATTTTGATAACCTAATAGAACTCCGATCCAATGCAATGTTTTGTTCCACTAGAAATTCGACGATAGTGGCGCTATCTATTCGGGAAACGACGGAAGCTGTGTGAAACACCAATGCTACCAATGATTTCTCTCTAGCGCTACCTCGCGGCGCGATCATGCACTATTTTTGCGACAACCTTTTTTTCGGCACACAGCCCCCGTATGCATGCAAGATCTGTTTTATTATTCATGATCTATGGTCTTACTGTAAGGGTCACTGCAACAGCTCATTTTTCCTATGGAAATTCGCTAATAAGATTGGTTTTAAACTCCAGTCACGGAACTGCAACACATCGGAAACATTGCATTCATTTGCCGTAGGAACAAATTAGTGCACTACTACAGTTAGGAATTTCCATCTTCCTAAGAACTACCAGGTTGTTAAATTAGGAAAACGGGGTCCTCAAGGTTCGGTTCTTGGCCTTTTTTAATTCCTCACTATTACTATAGTGGACTATAGAGAAAGTATAGTGATCGCAAAAAAATCAATGTGGAGATTTTTGTGGAAATAGGAGGACTAGGTGAACTGTACGGACGGTGCGATGACGAAAATGCAGAAGAAGAAGTATAAAGAGAGTAACAGCTTTAAGTTCCGTTCGTCAAGGGCGTTTAATAAGAAGACTTCTACATGGGGACGAACAAGTAAGGACCGACGACAGCGATGATGATGGCTACGCATCATATCCATTTTGAGACCCCCTGAGTTCAAAAAAGAGGTTTTTACAAAATGTCTGTATGTATACAATGCTAGATAGAAAACTATTCGATTGATTTCGAACAAATTTGCTCCAAACATATAAATTAGCCCTGTATAGATGCACTAAAAAAGATATTGAACATTTTTGAAAAACAACCCTCTTTTTGGATAAAAAACAGTTATTATTTTTTTATAAAAAAACGACTACACAGATTTTGATAAAATTTGGCTTATTTGTAGCTCTTAATGTACCCTACCATATGCAAAAACTGCATCTTTCAAAAAATTTTCGTTTAGCTAATAATAATAATAATAATTGTTTTTGTGGTTTTGGGGCAAAAAATGGGGTTGTTTTTCATGTAAAACCTTTTTTCGTGCATCTATACAGGCTTAATTGACATGTTTAGTGCAAATTTGTTCGAAATCGATCGTATAGTTCTCTCTTTAGCTAATAATAATAATAATATGTATTAGTTACGCTCATACTTCAATGTACTATTCCCTCTCCTACTTTAATACAATTATGAAGTCACAGTTGGGGTTACATATGGGAGTTGGCGTGCGAAGCACGCAATACATAGTGTATTTAAAATACTCCAATGTTAATAATTCAAATATGTTTGTGAGAAAGTATGCGCCAGTTCCTGGTACCGTTTATTTTATTTAAAAGTTACATGAATGACCTACATAGAGGAAGCTACATACGGAATTTCATTCCAATCCGTTCGGTAATTTTGAAGAAATCGTGATTTAGTAATTTTTACCCCCCAAATAACCCAACTAAAATTTCCAATTTTTTAAAACCCTTTCTTAGTAAGCACCTATGGCCCTAGAGGAAGCTACATACCAAAGTTAATTTCAATCCGTTCGGTAGTTTTTGAGAAATCGTGATGAGTGGGTCAGTGAGTGAGAGTGTGAGTGGTATTTCGCTTTTATATATATAGATTGAGGGAGCCCATAAGTCCCTCTTATATATAAATTGGCTGTGTTTTCCTACAGGTCCAATAGGACGTTTTCCAGTTTTTTTCAGCATAAACAAAAAACGATATTATTTTACTATTTTAATACGCAACCAACATAGGCTACAAGTTGCTTATAGCCTATTCTACAATTCTGTATTTCTTTCTTTTAATTTTAACTACCTTACTGTAAATTTTAATTGTAGGCCTATAAAACACCAAATTTTTGTAAAATTTTGCATTATTGTAGGCCTACCTAAGAATTTTGATTTCATTTGTCTTTTTATAAACGACAAAATTAAGGGACTTAATTATTCATCCTTCCGATTTTGTATGAAGAAGTAAACAGTACAGGTGGCTACTCTTTTCAAACATATTTTTTAATTATGTCAAAAACAAGCTCAAACAACTACTTTAAAGTAGCCAATATAGAAAAATCAAATAGGCTATTAGGCCTAACAATCTCAAGATGTTTACCTTTAACTACTTTTTAATTTAAAAAATATTTGGACCAGTCATACTAGGGGTTTGACCTCGGAATGAGAGGTAAACTCGTATAAACCTTTATTTTAGCATTCTAAAGTTGTCTCAAAAGTCTCATCAAATCTCGTACCCGCGTCTCTAGCTGTCGGCCATGTTGGCTGACACTCCATAAGACCAATGTTAAATTAAAATCCAAACTTTTCCCTTATTTTTGATCGGATAGTTATGAACGAGATGTCATTTTAAAGCTATAGCTAATATGCATTCAAATGGATTTTCCAAAGCTAAGAAAAACATTTTGTTTAATATTTATTAACAATTTAAAACATTGATTTTTAATATTTTTATGTTGTCACTATTAATTATTATACGAAAAACTACCAAGAAATTCACATGAAGAATTTCGTCCCCAAGGGTTTAGTATTTTTTTGAAAACGCTATTTGAACAATTGCGGGTTTAAAATGGATTTAGGCTGAACAATGTCCGTGTAACCTACCGCCGCAATAGGGTGATTTTAAATATTTTTGTATTACTTTGTAAATATTAATTATAGCGAAAAATTACTAAGCCATTCGGATGAAGAATTTTGTCCCCAAGAGTTTGGTATTTTTTAAAAAAAGCTATTTGAACAATTGCGGGTTTTAAATGGATTTAGAATGAGCAATGTCCGCGTAACCTACCGCCGCTACGCTGGAGTCGCAGGTTGCTTTCTGTTTTACTAGAGCCGACCCTTAATATATTCAAGGTCAAAGGTCAGAAAAATCAGTTTTACGCAAATACCTCGCTACCAATGCTATTATAAAAATTTTAGAACATAAAATTCTCTACAAGTTTTGTTCAAAATATTTTTTTATACGGTTGACCGTTTTTAAGATAGAGCGCTCATCACTCAGCCATACGCCTACAGTGAGTTCAAAAATTAAATGCATGTTTTTGTAAATCTACCAGGATTTGAGTTTTAATAAATGTATTCAACATAATTGCTCAATAAAGATAAAATTTTAATGTATTTGCTCTATTCTTTTCTACTTAAAATATAATTAAGATAAATTAAAATATACTTAAAGTATTTCACTTAACATTTTTTTAATTACACGAAATATTTTATTAATAAAATATTAATAATAATATTTTAATATTAAAATAATAATATTGTTATGTATTAATTAATCATAATTATGTTTTTTTTTAATGATATATATTAACTTTATTCGACGTATTATTAACTGGGACTCACGGTTGACCTTGCATATGTCTAGCAACCGTGGATAAACTCTAACAAATTTTTTTAAATACATGAGTATCACCATGGAAAACATTTTAACTGAATATTTCAATTGAAATTAATTTCACAGTAGACCCTACTGCTGTTTAATTATTTGTCAATAATCATATTTATAACATAAAACTAGTAGGCCTAGCCTAAGCAACCGTGAAAATCACAGATTAATTAGATACACACCAGAAATACATAATTTTAAAAAATACTATAAAAAAAAACAACAGACTAATCTAGGCCTAACTGTGCCGATGGGAATTTTTAACTCGGTAAATTTGTACGGTTAGGCCTATAAGGATTTTAAACTGTAGGCCTATTTGTTAAAATTTTGTATTTATATTCTTTATTATAGGCCTATATCCAAATAAAGATAAAAATGTTATATTTTAATTGCTTTCTAACTTCATATTGACAGATCAAATTATTTATAAGTTATTAATATTGTAATGAAGAAACTAATAATGGAATATGTTTAGGGGATATACGAAGATGTACAAATGTTTCCGAAGTTAAACGAATGGGCTTTTTACTTCTTTAAACGTGTAAAAATGAATATAGGCTATTGATAATAAAAGGTTGTATTTATATTCATTTTATAATCTCAAAGCAAATCTTATAACGTATTATAGGCCTAGGCTACATTAGTTCTTTAACTCAAACTTTTAAAAATCAACTTTGAAGTTGATCAATATATCGACGAAGGCCTATATTGATTGAAATTGTAAACATAACCCCAAAGTTAATCTACGCTAGGTTTTGTTTGAGTATTACAGATGTTGTTGGATGAAATCAGCTGTTATATTATAGTGATACTGATCTACTTACGTACACTCGCTTTTATAGAAGTTGATAAGCATAGCCTAGACAAATTAAAAAATGTAAGCCGATACAGACTATCCTTGCAGTTGCGTAGGCCTATCTCATGAGATATTTGTATTGTAATTCTATCGGCTTCAAACTTAATTTCATTAAAAGTAGGCCTACTACTAACAAAATAAAAGTAGGCCTATCATTAAATTTTTTAATTTGTATATTTTACATAATTTTCTGAGTATGTGTGCAATTGTTTAGTCCTTTGTGATAATTTTTTTCATATTTAAAGAAAATAAAATAAAAAGGAAGCGCAATTCGCTATTACACAGTGTTGTCCCGAAAGTTAACTTTCTCCATATTTGGATGTAGCCTAATTATGTTTAAATAAAATCTAAAGTAATATTAGACCTAGGCCTTTGAAATTTGTTACCACTTTATCTTCGGTATATTTAGAAGATTTTTCAGTATGGAAAACACTGTAGGCTAGTCATAAAAATACTAAGTTAAAATTTTTTTATAATAATTAAAAAAGTTTGAAAAATATATTTTAAATATAACTTTTTTGTTAGAAACACCACATGTTTTTTCATACCCGAAAAGTTTCATTCCCTATTATAGGTTAAAAAATATTAAAAACATTATTCAAACTGGTTTAAAAAAAGTTATTCAAAATACAAAAACCTCCAAAACGATAAAAAAAATCAAAATTTTTAGTTTAAAGTTATATAGGCTCTAAATCAGCGGGGAAAATGTTTCTCCCACAAATCATTATTTTTGGTTGTATTGTACTAAACAGTAGGGGCCTATACAAATAAATTCAAATTTTAAATCATAAAATTACAAAAGAAAAAGATTTTTGCTGGCGGATCGCATTAAATTTGAACTGTTGTTCAAATCCTGCATGAAAATGTTTAAGCCTATTTAATTTGTAAAAAGTACAAGAAAACTTACGAACAGAGTTGTTTTTTAAGCAAACATATGCTACATTTGGGGTTTTAATTTCTTTTTTTAACGTTTAACTTCCCTATTGAGCAGTAGCCCTTATAATTTATAATTTTAAACCCGCAAGACCTGAGTTAAAAGTTAACCTTCGATACATACCTTAAAGGTATGGTACATAAACCATTTTAACACGTTCACTGCTAAGGACGCACATGTGAGCTTGACACTGAACATTATAAGAAGCGGCCGACGCACAGTCGTATTGGGAGTATTTTCAATACACAATTCATTGCGTGCTTCGCACGCCAACCCCCATATGGGAGCATTTTCAATACACAGTGCATTGCATGCTTCGCACGCCAACCCACATATTTTGAGTATTTTCAATACACAGTGAATTGTGTGCTTTGCACTCCAACCCCCGTATTGGGAGTATTTTCAATACACAGAACATTGCGTGCTTCCCACGCCAATTTTAAGCCTATGTGCTATGGACGCACATGTGCGTCCGCTTTAAAATATTAGTGATTATTACGTAGGAAGGTTAAAAAATAAAAAATAAAGTAATTTCTACTCATTTAGAATATAAATATAAACAATAAAAGGTCAGCTCCTAGCGTAGGAAATACGAAATTTGCGTAGCAGTGAACGTGTTATACAGAATTCGCTATAAACCAAACTTTTACTGCTGACATCTATTGGAAACTCTTGCAACTAAATCCCGCACTTGCGCACAACGCCGGTTCCCATCTTGGATATCAGGTTATTGATTTTCGAAATCAACCAATCAGGAGGTTACCGACCGTCGTTGCCATGGATACCGGCAAGATGTCAAATAAATTAAGCAAACCTGTTTCGCCTCAGCCGGACATGGCCGAGTCGAACAAAGACAAAAATGGACGAGAAATTCCGAGAATCTCGCTCGGCCGGGGCAAGAACCTGTTATTCGTGAAGACCAACTTGTTCAGTTCACTTACACGTTGCGTTGGACGTAATTAATATAATTATATTGTTACAAACATCCGGGGAATGTTAGAATAGACTGAACAGAGGGGATTTCCAGATGAAATATTTTTATTCAGTTTCAACCAATCCTAATGCTGACCAAGAACAGTTCCTGGACCAATCATAGTTTGAGTTGTTCGAATGAAATTTATTTCAAAACTAATAAACGGTACCAGGAACTGGCACATAAACATAGCCTATTTAAACAGATTCACTGTGACTTCATAATTGTAGGAGGGTGATATTAATATTGGTGATTTTAATATTGGTGATTAATATTCATAGTGGTGATATTAAAGTAGGCTAGGAGACTAACTAATAAATATTATTATTATTAGCTAGAGAGAAAACAATTCGATCGTTTTCGAACAAATTTGCACCATTCACGTCAATTAGGCCTGTATGGATGCACAAAAAAAGGGTTTGCAAATTTTTGAAAAACAACCCCCTTTTCTGCCAAAAACCGCCAAAAATCAGTTACTATTATTATTATTAGCTAAACGAGAATTTGTAGAAAGATGCGGCTTTTTGCATAAGGTAGGTTACATTAAGGGCTACAAATAAACAAAATTTGATCGAAATCGTTTGAGCCGTTTCTTTTATAAAAAAATAATAACTGATTTTGGGGCGTTTTTTGGCCGAAAATGGGTTGTTTTCAAAAATGTTCAAAACCTTTTTTCGTGCATCTATGCAGGCCTAATTGACATGTTTGGTGAAAATTTGGTCGAAATCGATTGAATAGTTTTCTCTCTAGCTTTGTATTCATACAGAAAGACATACATACAGACAGATATATACACAGACATTTAGTAAAAAACACTTTTTTGGACTCAGGAGGTACCAAAACGGATATTTCCAAAAAAATCTCAACTTCAATTTTTTCTCTCGATCACTATACTTTCTCTATACTAGTAGCCTAGGCCTATAGGCTAGTGAGAAAGTAAAAGAAAGTTTAAACTAACTCGACATAACTTACTGATGGCAATGTAATAATTAGGATACAATATTAATTGTGATATAATCGTCAATTTTAATAATTAATTGATGTTAGTAATTAATTAATTAAAGTTTACTATTTTTTCCTTAGCCTAATAAAACGATAGTCCCTATAGCAAAGTAACCTACCATTCTCAAATTAACTTAAGAAACAAAACCGGTCATACTTTTTCAGTTAGACCATCTTTATATTCAAAACATAAACCAATAAATGACTAAATAATAATACGATTTATGTTCTGTAATTACGTTGGTACATTATTTATGCTTTTATACATTTAGGTTAATTTGTTCCAAATACAGTATTATTATTTTTATGATAGATTACTATCACCTACTTTAAACAAGCAGTTAACCTTTGCCTACTTTAAAACGCCATTCATCATTATCCTACTGCAATAATCTTTCGCTTTTCGCATATAATGTAGGCATATGTCTATCTTAATTTTAAAGATTAGTTCTATCATTGACTATATAAGTAATATAAGTAATACTTACATAGTCAATGGTTCTATCACCCTGAACACATGTTCTAACCCCTTCTTAAGTGATCTGACAATAGACCTGCTAAGTCTATCTGTTCTGAATTACAATGACTTGTTTGTTTGGTTATTACAATGTCTTTATCAAAGATTTTCCACAAACTCTGGAAATATATAAGACAAAATAGGCTACATTGAATACATTATACCAAAGTATGATAACATATTGTGCATTTTGAGTGTCGATAGCCTATAGTATCATTCCTAAAATTTTAAGGCTTTTTTGGAAACACCTTAGGCCTACATAGGTTGCTACAGGCAGACATGTTATTACGGACTGGGTACGTAGATTTTTAGTTATTTAGGTACAATTATTCACAGTTGAGTTATATAACTTCAATTAATAAGTTACACAAAAACAACTTTTTAAAACTTTTTTAAAACAAAATAAGCCCCATATTTAAAAAATATAAGCTTAGCGAAACAAATTTTGGTATAGGCCTATAGCCTTGTTAATATAAATATTTTGCCTATCAAAATATTTCCGTTAAGAATACATTTAGTTTAAGTAATTTATTTATTTAGCCTATACTAGGCCTACTCATGAAAATGGCAAGCTTTTTAAAATTGAGTAAGCTTATATAAAATACAAAATAAATATTGGTTCTTTGACTAATTATTGATCAGGGCTTATTATTGATCAATTTTGTTCATCCCTGATTTTATTCGAAGAGTCAAAATTTACTTTAAGTAGGCCTACAGTTTCCTTCTATAGACAGAGTACATAATAATGTTATATATCTGAAATAAATCTTAAGCCCAAAAGATTAAGTGCAAGAGTGTAGGACGAGGGACGCTTAAAATGTGTAAGAATGAGTATTCGAGCTGTCAAGATTTACAATTTACAACTCGCAAGGAGGCTGCGGTAATTTCAAGCCGACCACAAATCAAGTTTAAGCCCAAACACTCTCGGCGTAACTTAATACCGACGGGAAACCATTAAACATCGCCAACGTCGGACTAATCAGGGAGCCGTTGCCATGGAAACGGGTTTTATACGTATCCTATTGGTCGGTTGCGTTCCCGCCATTCCGATGACGTAATGAAATAAACATGGCTTCCACGGCCGGCTCGAAGGCTGCGGACAATGTTGTGCTGTGCACGGGAATAGGAAATCAAACACGTTTTGATACTGGTTTGTTTCGTATCAAATTAAATTGGCAAGCATAGTCCGTACTTTGATTTTTAAGTTTTAATAAAATTATTGTGGACTTTCAAATTAAATTATAGTTTAAAAAAAAAAAAATTAAATTTGTATTCGAAATTCAACAAATACCACCGTTAAAATTTAAAACTGGAAAACAGTTTAAGTAGGCGAATGACCAAAGGAATTTAGAATACATACAAGAATTTAAATAATATTAGGCGAATGACCAAAGGAATTTAGAATACACACAAGAATTTAAATAATATGTAGGCCCCTATATTTAATATATTTTTTAATTAATATTATGGCAACCTTTTTTATAAATAGCATCCAAAAGCTTAAACAAGAAAAAAATGTAGCCCTATTTGTTACAGCCTAATAATGTATTTAAAGTAGGTGAGTGGTAATGTTTAAAGTGGGCGAATATAAATTATATTAAATTTATGTCAGGTAAAACAAAAGTGTTTTATGAACCGTGTTATTAAAATAACAAAACTCATTACGATAGCGTTTCTTAATGTGCAAAAATCTAAATAGGTAGGCCTATTAAAAAATTGTTCAAATAATTGTTTAAGGGTATTTTAAGAGAGGGTGTGATTTTAACAGGGGATTCAAAATTGAAATAAAACAAAGACTGAAAATAAGTTAGGTATAATATTTAACAACAGTTTCGTTCTTTTACAGTTTTATCAACATCTGTTTAGGAAACTATAAAAGTCAATCACCAAATAGACGATCTACGGGTGTAAATCATAGCACCCAATCACTGTATTTCAAGCAAACAATCAATATTTACATAGGCCCAACTGGGAAGAAAAGATCTTTAACTATGTGTGAAAACAGTTGTAAACGGGTTTATGATGTGTACAGAAAGAGTTTATGGCAGTCATAAGTAGCTTGCGTCTACCTGGTGACTACTGACTATAAACGATTAAGTCAATATAAGTGTAGCGCTACTGGAAGTTTATGTCTTCTAATTGTTCCGACCGCAGTTAAATAGTAAACTCGGGATAACCGAGGCGGGGATTGTAAGACGGTTTATTAATTTAAGTTATTACTAAAACACTGCACGCTCCGTTGAATGAGACCGTTTGTAGGCAAATGGCAAAGGGTCAAACTTCTTCGTCGTTAAAGTAGCGTGTAAAAGTAATCATTTTTATTCTAACCAAGGAATGCCGATTGTTAAAACTATACACAATTATGTTTAGTGCACCGTGACAAGTGCGTGTTCAGCACGCAATACGATTGGGACAGCAGTTACAGATATTTATTGTAGAATGGCCATAGAGTTCAGGAACAGTTCAAAATAGTCCAAATACATAAATGCCAGTTGCATTAAGCTATAGCCCATTGGCCAATAAGATTTTTTGTTATTTTCTCAATGTTTTTACATTATTTCAGTTAGGCTATTGAATATAACTTAGGTTTATTTATAAACAGCTTTTCTATAGTAATGTTATAAAGAGGTAAAATTTGTTTGTTTGTTCGTATGTAGGGGGGGGGGGGTTAATCTCTGGAACTACTGAACCGATCGAAAAAAATAGTTTTACTAATAAAAGGCTACACTATCACTGAGTAAAATAGTATTTAATTCATTTTTTATTTCAATATTTATAAATTTAATCGTAAAAAATCTTAGGTTAGGCCTAGACTGATGAACCAACACATTTACTACCATAACAAGCAGTTAAATAAAATAACAGATAAAACAGCCGATTGCTCCAATATATTCATTAACAGATGATTTCAACTTTGAAGGAATTATTTTTGTTACTTCGAATTTTTAGGTTAGGTTTTTGAAGTGTAAGTGGAGACCTGAGCCTTGAGGTTCTTTTAACCTTTATTATAACTGCTGTTATAAAATATAGCCTACGAAGCATAGGCGTAACCAGGACGACCATATGGAGGGGGTTACAACAACCAAGAGGGGAGGGTGTTATGGAAATTAAATAAACGGTATCAGTTAACTGACACAAACTTTCTCCCAACTTACTGTAGTCAAAATAATATTGTTTTTAATCATTTTATTTACTACTTTTTAGAACAAAACAAAAAAATAATATTCTACCTACGTCAATCGTATAAAAAA